>QEWY01000746.1:147117-183212 GCA_006503575.1 Baylisascaris schroederi | reverse complement strand
TTTATTCATTTATTCATTTATTTACCGAATGAAGGTGTTAATAACTTATATTATTCCTTATGAGGTTTAAGCTGTCTATCAATTCAGTAGAAATGATACGTCGTTTTCAATTTTATGGCGAATAACACAAATGAAAACGCATCCATGTTCATGAAATTCTATTAAGATAAGCATATGAACGAATGAGCAATATTAGAAGGATGTTGACAAGAGGAGATGGCTACTTCCATTCTTAGTACTATATTGTTAGGGGAGAGGGGAGAGGCACAAATTCGCGATCCATCCCCTCACCGCACCCCCCTCCTCCGTCATCAATCCTTGCTCCCCGAGATGAGTACTTAACTTCCATGGGTATGCTCATGCCCTCCTCTTAAGAGGAAATTAGCAAAATGCGCCAATATCAATATACAGTCGTATGTTTCTTTGCTTCACAGACCTTATGCCTTCTAATTTAAATATTAAAGATTCCATGCCAATACCCACAACAATAAAGAAGAGATAACGATAAAAGAAACGGTGATTGCCTCGAGGGCAATGCGATACAGATATACTAATGGAAGCGATAAAAGGTCGGATGAGTGGAGAGATGCATCAACGGAAGTACTCTCAGTTGAAATTATATGAAAGCTTACGTAATCCATTGCTTTCCATGCGAGATGCTGTATTCACTGTATCACCGAATAAACAATAACGAGGCATTGTTTTGCCGACAACACCCGCCACACATGGTCCTGTATGAATACCAATACGCAACTTCAACTGATCGTCGGGTCGATGTGGGATACGGAAATTATTAACTGCAGAGAGGAGATGAAGTGCCATCATCGCTATTTGCTCAGCATGAAAGACGAGTGGTTGTGCCTCTGGTATACCCGATACCACCATATAAGCATCACCAATTGTTTCAACCTGATAAGATATCATATCAATTGAAAATCATCGGTTTAAATTTTCAACTCCATTCACTCTTCTTAAGATTTACCAAAATCAATCCAACGATTCTTACCAAAAAAAACTGTGCCCAAGTCTTTATTCTTCTTCAGTTCCTTCTAATTATACCAACATCACTATCGGCAACATTCCACCTGTATCAAACCTCACCTGTAATTGATTAGTGTCTCCTGGTAGACATTAAAAGAGGAACGGGAGTTGAAACGTAACAGTTATAACGGTTGAAATATGCTTCTCATTACTCATTATACTCAAAGCAAATATTGCTGGAAAATTTTACATTTCATTTCCGGTCAAAGGTCACGAAACGGTTAACCAATCTCCCTATTTGAAGTTTGGGTAAGGCCAGGCAATCTTCCCATTTGAAATTTAAGCGCGGTTAAACACTCTACCAATTTAAGGTTAGCATATGTTTGAACAACCTACTACCAAAAGAACAAGAGACGAAAAAATTCACGCTTCATCCTCTTCACCCTCATCGTTTTCCCTGAACATTGAAAAAAATTTCGAAAAAATTTTTGCATGCCATTTTGCAGAGAATTTTCTTACGCTTTGGCTTATTTTAGCCTCAAATACACCTTTTTTCGTGTGTGAAATTTCAATTAGACAATTGAAAAAAGTGAAATTCAAAAAAAATGCACTCGTCATCATAAATAATTCTTCCACTCTATGGATCAAAAACCTTCACTCAACAAAACTGCTCTTTTAAAGCAAACGAAACCATTGATAACAACATTCGTTTGGAGAAAATACTATCGGTTTGCCCATTTAACTGCACAACCACTATATTCTACTTTAAGTCATCAAGCTCAGGGAAAGAACAACACACTTTAGGCAGATCATATTTTAAAATGGGATTTCGAAGTTGCCACAACCAGCTTACCTATAGGCATCTATTAAAAAAAAGTGATAAAAGCTTGAATGCGAAGCTTAAAAGCACTTTTTTTGCTAACATTTCGAATACGAGCAAAGTAGTTCCAATTTTTATCTAGTAATTACTTTGTTAGAATTCGACTAAACTCTCACAAAATATTCAAATGAATTTCTCTTAAATCAATTGGTATATGGAGAGATAGACAAATAGACAGATAACTACACTCAATAATAATAATAATAATAAATTCTGCAATAAATCGTAATATACTTACTTTATAAACGTTATACTGTTTGATGATATGATCGAAAAGAGTGTAGAGTTTGTTGAGGAATTCGACGACTTGCATAGGTGTCGATTCACCTGAGATAGCTGTGAATCCAACAATATCCGAAAAATAGATCGTTACTGATGGGAATGACTCTGGTACTACGTCCTTTCCGGCTAATAATTGTTGTGCTACAGTTCTGAAAAAAATGAATGTGATTTCTTCAATCATAAGCAATATAACTTAAATCTTCGAATGTAGACCCTGTCTTATCTCAAAATTTAACCCCTCTACAGAGACGATGAAACTGTACAAAACCCCCTTTCCTAAAATACAGGCCTCGTCCAATGTAAGAAGCTCTTTATCAAAAACTTCATTTACCTTAAATTACTTTCTGAAAAATCAAGGCACCTTATCTTCATTTCGAAACAATTCATGGAAATTTTGACACATTATTTTCTATTATCAATTATTTTCTCTTAAAATTTTTTCTATCAAAAAACCGGAAAAATGAAAAATTCCACCGATTGAAGAAAAATCAACAAAAAAAACCGAAAATGAACAGATAAATTCGAAACAATAATTATTTAAGTGTATATGACTTCTTTCATGCAAGAAATAACTACAGAAGGTTTCGGCCTCACATCGGCAGCATTCTCTGCAGAAGATTTTTTTTACGCTTAATGCTCTAATATTTTAACACTTGAAACATTTAACCAACCATAATATTACGCTTGTAGATCGGAGAGAACATTGGCTTCAATTTGTGTCGAATCGCATTACGGAAGTCAGGTCTATTATCTGGATTCTCTGCCCAACAAAGTGTCATCGCATCGGCAAGATAGTTAGCCACCGAAATACCCTCGAGAGATGGCCGATAATTGGTACCTCTCATCACTCGATCAATTACATCTGCAAATGATCATTCTACAGCTGAAATATTCACCCTGAATTTCTGTTTTTCAATCCTCCTGACAGAGTTACAAAAAATTTCAGAAATTAACATACTTTTGTTATTATTCGTTAAACCCGATAGAAAATATGTAAGAAATCAGGTTACTTAATACTTCATCAGCCTAGTAATTAATTAAATAATCTGCCTATTAGTAGAGATGAATGGAGAAGGTGGTGAAGGGGGCAAGAGGAGAAGACGATGAGCTATTTTTTTTTAGGACGTTTGCAAAAGGAAGAAGAGGATTGATAAATGGATCACTGAAATCTTTTTGTTGATGTCATCTCAGCAATAGCATCGTTGCGTTCACTATTCACCTAAACCATTTCAACTTCAGAAAATCTTTGAATTTGCGTTTAATTGAGGCCGGTTTTTCACATTCATTACTCCGTCCTTTGTTTGGTTTTCTTGATTTTACTTGTGAAATAAAGGTTTCTTAACTAAAAAAACTTCGCAATCTAAGCAAAAAATAAAACATTTCAAACAAATATAATTTCTGGGTGGTGATAACAATTTATTAACACATAAATTTCCAACATTTTCCTCAGAAGAAAAATTTAATTTCTCAAAAAACATGAATCCTTAATCGTGGCAATTTCCTTTCTGGAGAGATTCCAAAATGAAAAGAATATCCTTCTTTTCCTGTCCACTCTAATGCACTTCCATATTGATGGAAATAACTTCTTTAAAAAAATTCATTTTTTGTGATCTATCTTCATTAAATGAAAACATGAGAGAATGCAAAACGGCATCTTTAAGTGACTTAAAACCTTTTTCAAAGTTGACGAATGTACTCGAAAGTCCATCTGATGACCACTCTATATGCATATTACAGAAATTTCCTAGCCCCATATACGGTAATTCCGGATGTGTAACTGACTTGAAGACTGCCGGGCACACATAGAGACAGACAGACAGAAATTATGAGGTAAAAAAGAAATGAAAGTGGGGGATAGATTCACCTCTGGCAGTATCGTTGTCATTTTCGATGAGCATAAATGGTCCTTGTCGAGTGATCATCTCATGGAGGATTATTCCAAAAGAATATACATCACCCTTTTGTGTTCCTTTCACCGCACGTGTACATTCACTCTCTCGTAACAATTCGGGTGCAGTCCACAACCAACTTTCCCACTAAAATATTCAAATTTATCAATAAGTTTTTCATCGACTAATTAATTTATTTATACTAATTATCATATTTTTGAGTGTCTACCACCTTCAAATTCAGGTGTCATATTACCTAGGCTTGAATATTTTAAAAAAATGTGCTTAGGATTGATGTTATTCTAAAATGTAGCAGATTTTAGGAAAATACCGATTGGTGACAATAAAAAATAATCTACAATTCTAAAGAGTTTCTTCGATATTCTCAGATCTTTTCTCTAACATCCCCCCCCTTCCCCCTCCCTCCCCTTCCTATATGTAAACACCGCCATTTTTTAATGACTTCCTCTTTATTGTGACGTTTTGAACAGAAATATGCAGTATGCAACAAAATGAATGAAAAATTTAATTTCTATTACAAAGGTTTTGAGTTCTTCGAAATAATTTTCTAAGCTATTTAGCGGCAGAATGCATTTCGCTGCAACAAACAGCCGTAACTCAGCCTTATTGAGGAGTGCACATGGATATCGATGCGATGGGTAAAAAAGAATAGGAATCCCGGATTCTATTAATAAACAATAGGTACCATAAGTTCATCGCTGTCCCACTCTTGTCCATCCCTTAGCTCATGTAGACCAAAATCTGCGACTTGTAACGCCCAACGACTCGTTATTAAGCAATTTGTTGACTTCAAATTGCCATGAACTTTCAGCTCTGACTCATGTAAGTAGATCATACCCTGAAACAGGAAAAAAAACTTTTGAAATATGCTTGATTCCTTATCTCAAAAATATAATTGTAGACGCACAGATAAGTACCACTTAATAATCTCCTTCTAAAGTCCAAAGCAAATAAATGTTGCCCGATAAACAGCCCCTCCGACCGATAACTACGGACTAGCAAGGTGGTCCTTTCGTTCTTCACTGCAACTCGATTTCCCCTCCCCCCTCCCCCACCGTTCAATCGAACTCTTCCCAATGCCAACTCAAAGATAGAACAATACCACTGCAAGAAGTGTGCTGTAATGTAGGAAGTAGATAGCCAAATAAATAAGCACCTTGACAAGATCCTCAACAAAAGACGCGATGAATAGATGATCGAGTTTGAGATCACGATTCCTTAGAATGTCCATTAATGAACTCTTCGCACAGAACTCACGTACCATTAATATCGATGATTGACACACAACGATACCTTTAAAGATATTTATAAAAGGAATTATTTATTTAATAAACGATCAGATAACATCTAAAAGTTTAGCATTCCACTGAGAAAGAAGGAGGAAGGAGAAGGGATGGAGATGGGTGGGGGAGGGAAGAGGTGAGGGGTGGAGAGGAGGACAAAGATGGTGGGTAGATATGATAACGGTGCTAGAGAAAAACAGAGGCCAACAACTCAATCTTTAAAACAAGTTATGAGTTGTAAACAATAAGGAACGCTATTTTATTACTATCACTTTTTGCTTAGTAGTAGTTCGTTGTCAAAAAAAAAATCAACTGATATACTATGGAGGTGAATTATTGTAAACCTAACAACTTTTGCGGAAGTCATTTCTCTCCTTTTAGAAGAATAGAGCCATTTGAATCGAGCTTTATGTGTCCACGAAACCGATAAATAAACAGACAGATAAATAAATAAATAAATAAATTAATTAATTAATTAATTAATTAATTAATTAATTAAATAAATAAATAAATAAATAAATAAATAATCAACAAAATGTAAACATCCACGTATATTTTCAAACTTATCGAATATAGTCACTTAATATGAAGTAAACCTCTCGAATCCATTCGCGTTTCTGTTTTCACTCTAGTCGTTCGCCTTACCATTATTTATCAAAAACATTAATGACATACTTTTTGCAGAATTTAGATGGTTCTTTAAAAATATATGCAAAAATATTAAAAAAAGCGGTCCATTTAAGCAGATGATAAGAGGAGGGAGGACGGAGGGAGGAAGGCGGAAGAAGGGGGAAAGAAGTTTATACGATCTATGAGTCTCCAAAGCGATCAACTCATGCAAATGCCACCAACTTTAATAATTCCAAATGGAAAGCGAACCCATAAACGAGTTGATGTTATCATGATGCAATTGGCGCATGATCCTCATCTCGAGCTTAGTGGAACGAGTGAGTTCCCGAGGTTTGCGTGAATAACCCAACTCTTTGATCGCCACAACTGCACCCTTATAGAGTGCCACACCTCGCAATCCTGACCAATGCTTCTCGTGCATCGCATCACCATTCAACAGTGACGCCTATAATAGTCGATGATATTTCATCTATTAATATTGTCCAATTCATATTGCTTTATATATTTCTCCACCGATATTTATTTATTTATTTATTTACTTATCTGATTCTTTTCGACGTAATTTAGCTTCCCCGTTAGTTTATACACTACCATTTATTTTTTTACTTCAAAATTCAGCCGATTGAAAGGATTTTCCGTAAAACTCGATGGGTCATTGAACTGATCCTAAAACTCTACATTTTTTCATCGACTTGTTCACCGAGCCGGAGAACAGTGATGGTCAAATATTCTACCTATGGAGGGCTTGATCATTTATCGATTGATCAGCGAAAGATGACGGTCGATAACGAAAACTTTGAACCGGATCAGCTGGTCGAGTTTTACGAGATATCAGTTGGGAACAACTCATTCCTCACTATTGAGAAACAACTCTCAAAAGTCATTCTCAAAAAACCGAAAGCCATACATTACAACGGAAAATATATGCGGGAAAAATTCTCCAAAAAAAACCCCTCACCTTCCGGAAAAACAATTTGGAAACTGAAATTGCAAAGCAACAATAACAGGGGTCAAATATTTCAGAATATTAATCGATAACGTCATATATGAAAAGTTAAGAGCAATATGACGGAGCGTAATAGCTGAGTGGTTAACAAGCTGAGCTTTTGTACGCATCATTTAAGTTCGATCTCTTTAATAACAAAACAGCAAAAAAAAAAAAAATAAAATAAAATAAAATAAAATTCCCTGTTGCAATCATAAGCACTCTAAAGAAAAAAGCGTGAGTGTTGGCTTTGTTCAATCGTCGCATTGAAATGCGATTACTGCTTTACGTGAAAGACAAAATAAGAGAATTCCAAAGATGGAATACAATTGAAAATGTTTTCAACAATATATAAACCACTGCAATTTCTATAGTTTAATTTCGACTTTGCATAAAATATATTGCATCTCAATTTCTTTATTTCTCACTTTTATTCCTTTACCTTCCATTCATTCCTTCACTCTCTTTCCAGCGGGTAAAATTTATTTAAACCTTCTCAATAATATTTTTACGCTTTAATTTAAATACCAATTTTTTAACGAAAGAGGTGTTTGCGATCGATTATAAGGGAGTCAATCACAATCATAAAAGATAACCAATAAAATTGAAGATGTAATTATTTTGCAATCATGAATCTGATTCATACTTCAACTCGTAATAAAAATTTTTATATAATTTACTCAAAAACTTCATTTTTTTTTCTTCAAACAATACAACTTTACACTAAAGAAAATCTAAACAGCGAAAAATTCGACCTAAGTAACACGTTGACAAATATTTGGGCATCAAAAATCATGTACTTGAAATGTACTTAAACACTCAACACATTTTCGTTGTAAATTCGAGAAAAAAAAACGAGTGAAGAAGATATGAATAGAAATAATCAATAAGAAAGAAATGATAAAACTTACACGACTTCCACCGACAACAAAAAGTGATGTATTCGATTCGTTGCATTGTACTATTTTTTCGATTTCCTTTTGATCGATTTTCCATATACTCGATAATTCTTGTTCGAATTTACGATTCCTTTAAATTAATCTATATGATTTACGTAATATTAAACATCAAAATATCTGCTGGGTTATTGTTGAAATTAGAAATTCGGCATGAAATATTTTCAAACTATGAAAGTAGGAATGAATGAAAACATTTTTGAAGATGGCGGTCATTTACCACTTTTGGTTGGGGATGCCATCACCCGTAAATTTTAATGCTCCCTAGTAAATTTACCACTAGTTTTTGCCTCATACTACTTCACTATTGCATTTATCTCTTCAAATATGACAAATCTGTGATAAACCCCTCCTCATCCCATCCTCCTAGTTCAAAATTTACTATTCATCTATATTTCGACTTCCAATATTATTAAATGAATTTATTGAAATAAATACCTATAAAAAAATGTGGAACCAATAACGACGACCATAATCAACAGCACGATAGTCGTAGTTAAAATTACAAACGACCATCCTGAAATATATAAAATAAAAAATAAATTTTATTCACTCANTTTTTTTAGAATTTTCTCCAATTTTGCATTAAATCAATGAATATTCAAATTAGAGTGTCAAGATTTAATCGTATTTTAGGCGTTATTCAAAACGTTAAACAGTCTCTCAACAAAAAGCTACCGTAATCTTCTTTGCATTTTTCGTTATGAAATCCACATTCGGGTTCATCGAGAGGTGCTTGTCCATTCGGCCATTGAATTTCACGTTGAAAGCGAAGCAACGGTAGATCATGTGATGTATCGTAGATAAAATCCGCGGATATGGTCAATGCCGAACGTAATGGATAATAATCGGGATTAGCGGCATCCAATACCGGCTCCACCTCTTGTAGTGATAATAATGTATAGTTACCTTGTGCATCACCATGACTGTTTATGCGCATATCGAAACCTTGAATACCTGTAATATTGCCATGCAATAGATTTTTAACCTGTGATACTGATAAGCAATAGACTTTTCACCTTTTATTCCAAAAAGATTCCGGAAGATTTTTAACTCATAGTATTGACAAGCAGTGTACTTCTAACCTGTAATACTAGCAGGTAACAGATTTCCAACGGGTAGTTTTCCCAGAGGGTAGATTTTCAAAGACTTTCTTCGGAAACAACTTCCCAAAATGCGAGTAACAGCGAAGTTAGAGAAAGAGACGGAGGAAGAATGAATGGAAATAATTGAAATCATCATATATCAATTGGTGGGTATATTTTGTGATAGCCTATTCTACCTATATCAAAGCAGAAAACATGAATGGAAAAGCTTCGAAAAGCACAAAAATTTTTGAAAAGTTAGGCAATAAATGATTTAGTTTCTGAAAAAAAAATCAAAAAAAAAATTTTTGAAGGAAATCTCATTCATCCCCCATCCTTCTCTCCTGCAACTTCCCTTTCTAAGCTGATCTCTTACCAGCTTCTGTCTTTGTTAAAAATAGATCGAAAAAAAAAGATTTAAAAGAAACTTCAAAACGCAACAATCGAAATAAAACGCTGGCTGCATTATAACATGTAATTATTCAAGCCAATCGATTAAGAAATTACTAGGTGCAACACTATATAAACATTAATAATAACGGCTACAATTTGGCAATGATATTCAAAAATGCTTCTAAATTATTCGGTCGGTCTGGTTAATAAATAAATCGTTATCTGCCTATATCAAGTGCACTTCCAAATATATACAATAAAGAATATTTATACAATTGTAAAATGTTGCAAAAATAAAAAAAAAATTTTTTTTTTATTAACCTATAAAAATTTGGCGATAATCATCTCATCCACTAATAAAAATTTACATAATATAACATCCAATTATTATAGCGTTAAATATTTTAAAATGAACATTAAAAATTAAGTAAGAATATAAAACGAACTATGGTAAACACGTCCGATGATATTGCTAATAATTCGTTCACCATCAGAGATTGGATCATATCCGCTTGCAATCTTTTGTGGTGATGTATCGTCGAGTACAGCCGTTAATGCCGTTGCGTACAGCTTAACTGCATCATATAAGTAGCAAGCAAATCGATTCGCCTTAAATAATATTTTATATTCACTTCAAAATTTTTGAACGTTTGTCATTCGATCATTCGAATAGACTCGACTGCGATGGCTGAATTATCTAATTCAAAATTTCTTACTTTCCCTGAAATATGGGAAAATAAAATTTCCCATTGGGCACATTTCAATTTCAGTAGATTCGACAATAATTTTGAAAAATTTAAGTTGTTTTGTTTAATATTTTTAATAAATATGCAAAACGTTGAATAATTGAGTGTGTTGAATTCTTTACACCTCATTGCTTGCAGAACAATTGCAATATTGAATGCAACATTTGATTCTTTTCGATTATTTTACATCTCTAAGAAAAGTAAATAAATAAATAAAATAAAATAAAATAAAAGTGCTAAAGACCGAAAATCAAAGCGTTATTCTCCCCAATATTATTAATTACTTTCATCGACCGCTTTTTTCTTTGTCAAATATTACAGCATGTTGCTCTCTATTCTATACTCACTGAAAGGGTTTCATTCATGATAAACTTTTACAAAAACGATAATTAAAGAATTGAAACTTCAGTAAAGAGTTCAACAATAGAGGTAATAGTAGAGGGATAGAGGGAATGGGTAGGGGGAAGAGATTGCATCGAGGATTTTTGAGTGATTACGTCAAATAAACTGAATTCAAAAATGAAGAATTCTATATTTCATAAGCACTTTAATACATTAGAAAATATTAAATTGCCCGTTTTATTGATAGGTTGCTGATTTTGATGGTTGGATTGTTAGAAGAGATTATTCGACGATAATATTTACAATGAGAATTTATGAACTTCCAATGTAATCTACTCGAATAATTCGAAAAAATTATATTTAACCAAAAGAATTTACAATGTTCTGATGCAAAAAAATTGATTCATTTTAATTCAATTTTTTTTGTGATAACTAAGAAGGCATTCATTTAAATGATTAATAGTCTTTTAGATGAATAGATTAATAGACATTAATTAATAATCTTTTAGAATTATAATCTTTTATTTTAAAAAAATGTCGCCTTCTCAAGATTGGTTCAGATTCATTTGAGGCATCATAGCTCACAAACAACATCGAAGAAAGATATGTTATTATGCTTGAATAACTGAAAGCAATTTTTTGAAAATATTTACTATTTGTACAGATGGAACACCTTAGCGTATTATGGTATAGCAATCATGAATAATAAGTAGATCCTTCTAGTTCCCACTTTATGAATACAATTCTTAAATACCTCGCCAAATTCATAGTCTTTGGAGGGGAGAGGAAAGCACCATTCCTACGCGCACCGTTCTATTAGGTGACATCCAGCATCCAAGCTCAAACTTACAGATAACAGATGAGAGGAGAGTGGATGAACTATGGATCGACAAGTTTCTGCCTAATAGACTCTTACAGAAGTTAAGTGATAATTAAAGCGTTTTACTTCTTGTTGTAGGATACGTATCAGCGATAATTTGCGCGACGTTCGACTTTTCCACCTCTGAGAATGGATATGCTACCGTACTCACGTTCAATACAGTATAACGACGTTCTTCGGGACCGGCACGTAAATTCTCTAAATCCAGCGCACTCTAAAACTTATATTCCTTTAGGAGCAACGATATCAGAAGCTAATTCATATCTACCTACCACATTGATCTGTTCGATTGAAGAGATGACTGAAATATTTGGAATAGAGCTTTTATTGATTATTAGATAAAAAGTGAAAGAAAATGAAACGAAATTTGAATAGATTAAAAAAGAAATAAATTTGAGCATCTAAGAGGACATATATATATGTGTATATATATATATATATATATATATATATATATATATATATATATAATCGATCAACGTTTATTATAAGAGTGAAGATGAAAACTACGCAAGAATAAAATAAAACATGAAAATTATCAACGATAGTGGAGACGAAGTCCATTCAAATCAGTGATTTATATGCTGTGCCTCAATAAAACCAAAGTGACATACTCTAATTGAGCTGAATAATTCCTCGTTGGTGACATGCCTCTCATAGATGATCGAAAATTTACGCCAATTGAAATGTTTGAATAATGAAATGAAGGCCGCCGTTATTTCTGTCTCAGCTGGTACAGTCCTTGCAAACGTTGGATATCTGTCAATAAATTGCAAATTATTTCAAATAATTAAATCTGAAGGTGATCCAATATGATTCACAACATCTCTTAGTTGTTCGGAAGTACCCTCTGAATTATTCTCCCACACTGCCAGCCTAACCTTCCCCTCTCTTCCCTCAAATAGAGCTTGCATGACACTTTCAGCTCCATACTACTAGTTCTGGTGGGTTCATGGGTTGCATGACCCTGGGACAGTAATCAATGTTTTACGGTATGCGGGAAAACATTACTTGGTTTTGTCGGAAACAATGTGATCTTTGCATTTATGCGATATAATTGGAACATTCTGTGCGGCCGCCATTGTCGCTTCCGTTCGACAATTCATTTCAGGACCAATAAACGCTTTGGCGCCTTGTGCCCAATGCTCCATAAAAAAACGAGTGCCTGAATGAGGATTAATCTAAAAGTTTAATTTAAATTCCACTCAATTATCGAAAAATTTTGGCAATCGGTAATAACCACATAAATGGGAGAAATTAACGGACCCACCTAACAATTGAACGATACTTATCGCTATCATACGGCCTGTTAAGAAAGGGGGGAGGGGGGGGGAGCGGGAAAAGGGGGAAAAGGGAATATTTGTTATGGAAAAAGAAGGTATGTGTCAGGAAATGTTTCACCCAAATCATTATCAATAGCACTGATTTCAGAGGAAAAAAAAAACAAAAACGAGTGCTTGAATGGAGGTTTCTATATAATTAGGTGCTTTCATATGAAATTCATTTAAATTTGAAAATGAAATATTTTATTAACAATTGTGATAACTTTATAAAGTATTTGATTTTTAAGCATAGAAAAATCGAGTACGTTCGAAATTTCTATCAGAGATTGTCTAATAAATCTGAACTACTCCTATATATTTCTCTAAAGTTTTTTTATATTTTAAACAAAAAAAATTAACGATATTATTTGTATTCGCTGAAGATTGAACAAAACAGAGCTGATCGGAATTATAAGCGGATCGGTGATCAGAACGGCTGTACCGGAAGGATATAACTCTTTTCCGTAAAGATGAGCGGAAAATAAATAAGGAAATACAGTAATTGCGGTTTTAGAAGCTCATTCAAACCAATCTCCCCTCCATTTCCCTTTCAAAGGTTCAGATATACTAATTTTATAAAGAAAAATTAAAATCGTCTTACTTTGCTTCTCGTCTCCACAAGTATTATTGAATATATATATAAGTTTGTGATTAGGCAGAATATTGGGGTCTGCGTTAACTTCTTCGACTGCAACGTGTAATGCACCCGATATCATTGAACCTAACAAAGAAATATTTCATTGATGCATAGATGATACTCATTAGTTTGGAAGGGCACAACTAAAAAGCGCCTATCGTGCCACCTCTATGGGCGTGCTTTTCTATTCTATCGTATGTAAGTTTCAGAGTGGATTATAGTAGCATTTATTGCCAGCTTTAATCGAATATCAGCCTTTTACGTTATGCAGTGTCAACGTGATCGTATAATAAAGCATATAATATTCCTCACAACATATACAAGCACTAATGTCTGATGTCTAGCGTAAATAAAACAAAAGAAAAAAAAAAGAAAAACATCGTGCGTGAAGAATGGCTTAATGGATAAGTAAGCTAATCGGCAAAACGAATAATGATAGTTCGACTCCTAAAGACTCTCTATCATTTCTGACGTTGTTTGATCTCTCTCACTAACGAATCTCACCTTCGAATTCAGTTCGAAAACATTTCGAAAGTGATCCATAATTTTTTTCTCCATCGGATGTTTCCACACTATCCACCTAAAACAACAAGTTTATTTATATTAGGCGCATTAATAAATTGCAACAATTGAAAGAATTTCATCGGTTGGGTTACTAAACTGCTTTCATTAAAATCATAGAGATATATGAAACCGGAAGAAACAGACGACTATATTCAGGAAACCGGACCGGAAAAATTTGTAGAGAATCTGTCCGCTTCCTTCCCTCAAAAAAAGGATGCAACGAAAGGTATAATGCAATAGTCGATCACATTTATTGTTTTGGTACTCTATCAGCTCATCTTACGATAAAAATACTGTATATATGTTTTAATGATGTAAGAGTCAGCATATAACATACATAATATTGAAATATGCCAATAAAAGTTTTTGACAATATTTCAATATGTCATTTAGTGACAGCTGTGGGTGCACTTTAGGATCCGAACGGCCAGTTGGCTGCCTTTAAACAATGACATATCGATGATATAAATTGTTGACAGACGAAATTTTTGATCGCTGATCGCCTTAGCCTACCGATCAACCAAACCGATCGATCGAAAATACAATTTCTAGTTCAAGCAGTTGAGTGCGGCGTGGATGGGGAGGGGGAGAGGAGAAGGAAGAAGATGTATTACAAATTTAAATTCAGTTCATTTCATCAACAACTTATTGGAATAATGCAAGTTCCACAGTAATGAAAGTTGCAGCAAAGTACAAACCTCCGATATGAGTTTAAGCGAATCGAAAAAATTCTTTGGGAATTGGCTAATCGCAGCCAAATAGGAGATCAGGATTGTCCCTGAGGGTGTTTTCGCTTGCGGGTTTTCCTCATTGAAATCACCGACTGTGTCGTTTAACTGAAATGTGGTTTTTAAGATCGTATTCAGGATAGAAGCACTGCGGCGCAAATGTCAAGACACGAAATTTCCAACTGTATCATTCAATGTCGACTTTAATGAGGAGCTTAAAATATTTTTCAATAATCTAACTAAGGAAGAAAAAAAATAAAGAAAACGCAAAAAAAAAACAACTTACAAAGATAAATGTTTCATTGTGAAGAGCACATAAAACGATCACCGATGAGAAAGCAATAAAATAAAGAAACGTAGCGCATGTAGGCATTACGTAGAGTCATTGCTATCTAAATTCCAATAATATCCCATTCGTATCTATTTCAAATCCCTTAAAAAAACATATTATTGATAGTGATAACAAATGATTAACACTGATAAGCAATTATATAAACGATTTTCGAATAAATAAATCAATAACACTGATAAGAACACTCAATATCGAATCTCCTTTTTCTCATTATTCAATAGAGATGAATGAATAGCGAATGATTAAATTCAATCGTAATTAATTTCCATCATACTAACAACTCAACAACATGTGAACATAAGATGTTCATTCAAGTTGAACTAATGATCAAAGATCATTGAAGGAAATAAAAAAGTGAAAAAATTTTACCGAAAACGAATCAATCAATAAAGATATTTGTGTCGATAATTAAAATTAGATTAAAAATTAATTTTTTTTTATTCGAAATTTTTCAGTTATATGAAAATTTATAAAATATTAATCGAATTTTTATATAAAACAATGCAAAAATCACATATATTCATATTGAATGAAACATGGATAATGAAAATTTTTTTAAAAAATGAGAAAAAGATTGAAGTAAATATTTCTGATGAGGAAAATAAATTTTAAAAAACCGCATTGCTGGATGATGCAAGTTGAAAAAATAATGAATGAAATAATGGAAAATCAGCCGATTGCGATTGAAAAAGTGCTCTAAGTGATTCTATGAATTGTTCTATAGAGGTGATATTATCGCATAAATGTTGAGGAATAAATTTTTTCACTCTATTTCTACAATGCATTTTATTGCAAATAAATGCAATTGAGAAAATTTTCGCACTTTGCTTTTATAAAATATTTGTATTACGGTAGGTAATATAAAAAGCGATCATTGTTAGGTACTGTATAATAAAAAAACGGAGGATACGGTGGATAATATAACAACCGATCACTGTTCAATACTGTATAATAAAAAAAAAACAATAGAGGATTGATCGAAAAATATAATGAAAAAGAAAAAAATGATTCGAAGAATATCGAATTTTTTTGAGTATATAAAATTTTTTTAAAGTGAATAAAAATAAAATATATTAAAGAGTTGTTTCAAAATTACTTTAAAAGATGTAATACCATAACAACTATCAATAGAATATATTATACAATACTCTGCATTAATAATACTAATACAACTGACTGCAAATTGCAATTTTACTATTATTACAAATATCAAAGTTAAAAATATATTCTGAAAATGGTCATTTTTATGGAAAAAATATATTCTGAAAATTGCCATTTTTATGTAAGCTTATCAGCATCTGACGGGCAGGAGACGAGTCTAAGCCCCAACATTCACTCGACCGATCTGCGAGAAGGAGAGGCCACCTAAAGACCACAAGAACCAAGTGCACCAGCAGGTGGAAGCGATACGAAGAGACATGTACTGGTAATGAATGCTCTGTTCATTGAAATAAAATCAATAAACATTTTTATGCAATATTTTAAAAACGAATTTCAAAATTCAGTATAGTATTTAAAGAATAGGAAAATTGAAATAGACAATAAATGCAATATTCGAAAAAAAAAAATTTTAATATTTATGAATTTTTTTTAATATTTATGAATTTCAATATTAATATTCAATAATAATAATAATATTAATATGTAAAAATTATTAAAGAAATAATATTTGGGGGCTGAAAAATGGGAAATATTTTTCACCCTAACAACTGATTAGGAAGTGAATTAATGAAAATATTAATGATGCAATGCGAAACATTGTACATCTCAAATTTATCGATCACAAAGTCAACAAAGCGTTGGAAAATTTGCAACGCTTTGCAAATGCGAAAAAAAAAAATTCTTCAAATAGGACGATGAGGCTAATTGCACTGTAGCAATGATGTCACTCATAGGTTCTTAAATTACAACAATAAAAACAGAATGAATTACACTTTAACGATGATATTGCATTGCAAAAATTGCAAAAAAAGTGTTGAATTAGCTTTAAAAAAATGATTGCACTTTAACGATGATCAATTAGCCAATTAATCAATCTTTTATACTTTAGATATTATCATCAAAAATCATAAAACAATTGCTCAAAGGATTAATTTAAGGTATGCCAAATGAAACTCTCTATACGATAAAAATTTAAAACTTAAAATTCGCAAAAATAATTCACTTCAAGCAAACTGAAATTGTTCTACATTGAAGGATCGGCGAGGATCTGAATTAAATCCAAGTCTTCGAAGTGAGTGAAACGTGGATCAGACACGAGAGGGAGCAGGGATAATAAGTAGGAACAGAGTGTTAAATTATCCCGATATAATTCTAGCATATAAGCCATCTTAGATTGAAATAGAAACAACTTATGAAAGATATTCTTTTAGAGGAATATTATTTTAAATAATATAACAGTCGTAAAAAAATAAAAAAACAAATTTGGAATTTTTTTCGATGAAAAAAATTTCAAAAATAATAGAATAGGCAGTTTTCAATAGTAGAGATAAAAATTGAAGAAATAGAATGTGAAAATAGAGGCTCGATGACCGTTAAAGAGTATGAGGAAAATATATAAAACTATAAATTGTAACATTTTAAACACTTCAAAAGGAAATGGAAATTCATTAATAGATTTTATTGAATTTTATAATTCGAATCGAGTTTGACGGAATTTTTTTTCGACTTTTCAACTACAGCGGGGTTCGTTGAGGGAAGTGCTTTTGATGAAATGAGAGAGGAGCTATTTTTATTGCCAATTCAAACAGAGGGTGCATATTTGGGGAGGGGCGAAGAAGGCGTTTATTTGAGCTGATCTAGAATTTATATATTGAATTTAAAAGCGACCTATCGAACGGTAAATGAGCAACACCAAATGCATTCGAACTATCAGCATTACAAATGGCAACTTTTATAGGACGCCGTCGATTCTTCTCCCAAACACAATATTATAAGCAATGTGGAAATTCCGTTCCACTGTACGATTTGTTTGAATTCGTTCGGACGATACACTATCGTCGTCGAATCGAATTGGGAGAGTCGAAAGACATCTAACCGGAAACACCACCCAACCTCAAATTAATGGGAGAGGAAACCATCTGGATCACCTCCCTTTCAATTATTTCATAGTTGTAATCAATGATCAACACATATTAAATCTAAAGTATTGCAAACGACTTCCTAAAGGATTTTGTTGCTTTCTCCAATAGTGACTGAGTCCACTGACCTAGCTGACGATGGAGATGAAAAAAAAAGAGCCCCATCTAAAATCTCGAAGCTTGAGATTCCTTCCTGAAACTCAGGGGATTTCGTGATTTTTTCATTAGTTCTTGTGCTAACGACTTTGCATAAAAATTTCCCCTGAGAATGTGTCAGTTTAGAGGAAGCTCGGGCTGTTCGCATGAATGAGATGCAAAAAGCGCATATTGCGCCTTGCTCTCTGATGTGTTTCTCCATTTGTTTTGCAATCAAAGAGGTTGCAACTTATGAAGAAATTCGTTGACACCTTTAGGTGTTTACAGGCATCGACTCCGTATAATACGGGGGAAGGTGGGATATTTGAAACGTGTGCTAATTACAGTACAACATAATAAAATTTTAATCACATACCGTAAGACGACGAATAGAAACCTCTAATGAATCTTCATTGAATAATTCGCCACCTCATTTTTAGACGAACAAATAATTTTAGCTTCAATATACCTTTTCCCGATTGCATTAACAAAGGTTAAAGGGGTATGAATGAACAGGTACAACAAATTTGATCATTGAGAAATGATTCCGAGAAAGTGCTTCAATGTATTATTGTTTCAAAATAATGCAAAAAAAAAAAAATCATCAACAGAATGCAAAACAATATTATCAACTAAATGAAATCATTCATTGCAATTGTTAAAAATCACTGCAAATATCTCTTATGTTCTTTGAAGATTGCAAATATGCAAATTACTGAACACCTCAATTTGCATATTAGAAAATTGATTTCATTGTGTGGTAATGTGCGTCCAGTAAAGCAAAAAATCGAAAAAAAAATTTGTACGAATCCATCGTAAATTTTGATCCTTTACAAATTCATTGCAAATTATATACGCCAATATACACTCGTCAAGCAGTAGACCAATAACAATAGAACTTGCTGATTTAGTGGATATAACTTCAACAACCTCAGGTAACTCAGAATGACCTCAGAAAACCCACTACGGCGCAAATGTCCGCTATGGCGGATATTGGAGAGGTATAACGTCGGATATGCGGAAAGTATGAGATATTCCACGCTAACTGCAGATAAATTAAAATAGCACAATAAAAGAATTTCGAGAGGTGAAAAAAGAAAACAATAAAGAAAATATTAGATGGTGTCATTAATATTTACGATTGCCAGCTGTCAATAATCGATCTGCCAACGGCACATAGGAAAATCTCTCTTTAATTATGTCTTATTGTTTTGATTGTCGAACAAATATTTTCAAACAGAAATAACAATTCAAAGGATTAGCTAATGAAATGATTTGTATATGAATGCATTCACCTATTCGCCTATATACCTAGTTAAAGGTAATGCTTTTTGCCTATAGATATAACAGGTATGAAGATACCCTAACGTTGGAGAAAAAACAACTGAAAAAGTTCATATCGTACCAGTCGTCTGGTAATATCTGTTCGCTAGTCCATCTATTTCCAAAGACCACTCCACTCAGGCTCTAACATGATGCGAAGTGGGCTTTCACAAAAAACGTTCAGAACAGGGTTATAGAGTACTGTAGACTTATCAATACTGTAGAGTACTGTACACTGTGCTTTGATGGCCCTACAAATCCTCATAGTCAACCATAGTAATGAAACGACACAACAGCCAAATATCTGAGAAACAAACACATATAGGGGTTAAATGCCAACTCGTAAACAACCTAACACGATTATAAAGTGGTTTTTAAGTTGCTTTAATATGCAGCAGTATATGGCTTTGTATTCCTATCGATTAAATGTGCAATGCAAACATTGCAAATAATATTGCAATGACGCAGCAATTGAACTTTGCATTGCAAAAAAAACAAAACATTTAAGAATTCATAAAGCTAAATGATATTAGAAATCGAAATGAGTTCACTTGATATTTGCACATACAATAGTTGTTAATCCATTAGAAGTAAGGTTATAATTGTGCACAAATGAATATATACACTAAATCACTTTAATATCTTCAAATATAATTGCAAATTATGCAATAAAAATTAGCAAAAGTTGCAAAAGAATTTTTAAAAGTTCACAACAATTTAATCAGTCAGCTTCATAACAGAATTAAAGATCAAATAATTCGAACCTCTTTTATAGGGAATTTGGCAGTTTTTCCCCGGTGGGAAAGTATTTTCACTGTTTGGGTGTCTGTATAACAAACAACGGGAAAAACAATCGGTCGTCGGCGATACCAAAAAATAAACATCGAACAACGTCTGAATCGTTGATTTTTTATTATTTCATCGAAATACACTATAATATGAAGTGCATGGATATTATGCACACTGCAAATATTTTTGTTGTGATACAACTTGGATAAGGGTAGAGGATTGTAAGCTTCCTTTATGCGGGAAACGAGAAGGAAGGAGGTGAGGAGAGGAGGAGGGGGGAGGGGAGGGGGAGAGGGAGTGGTGAAGAGTGAAGAAAGGAAGGAAGACGACGATGTTATAGATCGGAAAAAGAGACCCGTTGAGTAAAATAATTGAATTTCAGTAATGTATGGAAATGTAAGAGAAAAAAAATCAAACTTAATTAGTGAAAAAAAAAAAAAACCAAAACGAATTACTAAAACAGAAATCTCTAAGGGTCTTTTCACTGATAAATGCAGCAATCTTTCTAGCAAAACGATTTTTTCAAAAGCGTTTTCATTGATTCATATTCATAAAACACTTCTTTATCATTATGGCTGTTTTGCTACGATCGATTATTTTGGTAATGAATTCAATTTCGAAGAAAAATTTATCGATGAAAAAAGGATTCGATTTCTAGAAAAAAAATATTTTCCGGAAATTTTTTAGGAAAAATTTCCGGGAAATAACCGATTCAATCTTGAGAAAAAAATTTTTTTCCAATGATAAGGATTTGATTCGAGAAAAAATGCCATCCATTATAACGGATTTAATTTCGAAGAAAGATTCATTTGTAATGATGGATTCAATTTAAATCAACGACGGATTTGATCCCCTAAAAACTTTTTTTTTAGTTTATTAAATATTTTATGCAATTATCTTTGTTGTACTTCTGTGTTCATTGTAACACATTATTGAATTGAAGTATATTCTCGATATTCTCGAAAGATTCGGCATCAACGATATTTCACTTCAATTTTGAAAAGGTCCGAGATTTAACTGTACAAATTACTCGACAGTTGAAATACTCGGAAATTAGTAAACACTCTCCAATGGCGGCTGAGACCCCTTCCCCACCCCTTATTGAAAACCAATCATCTTTGAAGTTTAGGGATACACGATTTTGGCAGCTTCCCTTAATTAAAACATCGAAATTACCCAATATTTAGCATATCGAATGTTTTTACTAATAGAAACGGTTAAAATAATTCCTTGAAAAGCTTTGAAAATTAGTATATTTATGAGGGGTCACTAAATGAAAAAATACGGTAACTATTTAAGCAGAATTCGATGCAGGATCACCATATGCCTTTAATTCATCAAATGAGGTCAGTAATGCCTAAATTAGACTACTAGCACTGCATATAGCGTTCATAACGTATTTGTATTATTTGATGATAAAAATAACACTTGACAATCTTCAGGGTCAATTCATCCCTCCCTACAAAAATTTCATTGAATTTATAACCCCATGGGGTTTTATATAAGATTGCGTACCAGTTTTACCCTCGAATATCTCCATCTAAATTGATTCCACATCGACTCAATCCATATTTCAATTTTTTTTTTTTTTGCTCACTGAATTATTTGCAAAAAATTCAGAAAAAAATTTTACTAATATACAAATCGGATCGCATTAAATCATTGATTACTTAAAAATTATTAATTCATTGATTGAAAATTCTATTAAATGAATTATATTAAATTCGAATTGAATTTTAAAAGTAGAAAAAAACTGATTTTTTTTTTGTTAATAGAAATCAACGGATGAAGACGGCATTCATATTGCTCAAACATATAAATTATTGCAATTATTTGCGTTATACTACTGCGAATATCGAAAAAAAAAAAATGCTATTTGCAAATAATATCTCCTCGAAATGCAATAATATACAACTTTTAATGCTTCAAATTGAAAACTTTACATCGAGATATTTCAAATGGCACTAAAAATATATCAACGCACGCAATAATCTATCTCTTCAGACCGTTTTAAATTGTACTTTAAATGCATATTGTCTTACAACGGTACAGACAGACAGACACAGACAGACAACGTATACAAATATGAACGTCCTAAATGTATTCACATCGAATCATATTTTCCTAAAGATTGAAAAAAAAATAATTTAATTTGATTATTATTATATTCAACTCAATTACTTCTATGTTCTCTAAATCCGTTCAAGCTAACCAAAAATATCAAAAATCGGTTGTGAATTTCGAACCCATAAACGACTTGAAAAATTTCCTTCAAAGTATTAGATATAACTTTTGAGAAGAGTTTCACCTTTTCAAGAAAGAAAAATAATCGAAAATTCATTAAACAATCGAATGAGAACAAATGAAAGAAATTTAAGAAAAAGCGAATTTTATGCGAGAAAAAAAATAGCGAAAATTTTCGAGAAAAAAAGCGAATTTTCAGCGAATGAAAAAGTGAATAAAATTGCCACTATTTTATATTCCAGACGCAAACGCTGAGCATCATCCACATCTCAAAAATACAATTACGGCTAAATATAAAAATTAGGCAATTTTGAAGTGTTACTGTAGCTTATCACAATCTATCGTTCATGTAGATCGGATCGTAGAGCTTCAGAATTTTTTCAAGATCTACGAATATCCCAAAAGGGGCTTATCTACATTTATTGCAAAAGATTAATAATGGCTTATGCCACGCATAAATTTCACTGGGAGGGGAAAAGAAGGAAGAAATATTCCACAGCGAAGTATAATGCTGTTTTTTTATAGGATACGATGCAAAGATTTGAGTTAAACATCGTTTATATTAACTCAAAATTTTTATGCCTTTCGTAAGACTTTAAAATCGATGAAAAAGGGTTTATGGCACAAAATGGAACAACTTATAAACGAGTAAAAATAAGAGATGAAGAAATTCAAAAGACACTAACTAAGGAAATCCAATTGAATAGAATAAAAATCAATCGAATAGAATTAAAATGAATTTAATGGAATTAAATGAAATTTAAAAAAAAAACGACTATATGATAGAAATATTCTTATATAAGCATTAGATCATCTTACTCCGATAATACACATTCTATTAATAAATAAAATAAAGACTGAAAAAGAAATAAACTTAAAATTAGAAAAATTTGCCTAATCACCTAACACAACATTACAATTAAAATTTGCATATTAAATTTTTATTTTATATATTAAATATATTAAAAAAAAATCAATATAAGAGTAAAAATAGTAGATTTCAAATAGGAAATGAGTTGCATTAATTGAATTAATTACTAAATATGAAGGTAGCAAACACAGAGATATCAAATCGAAAACAAACGAGAATGAAGTAATATGATCAACGATGCGTTTATTGGCAAAGCAAATACATCCAACAGTGTGCGATTTATTCAATGTTTTTCATTCAGCACACATATATCCATTTATATTTTGCAAAGTGCATGAAAATGGGAGCAAATATTTGCATATATGGATGGATTATTGCAATACTATTAGTGATTTGTGAATATGGTTAGTACATCATGAATAAAAAGAGAAATCAATTTTCAAGAGATAATTGAAATATTTGAAGAAAATTTATTATTTTCATTTTAAAAAAAAATTGAGAAAAAAAAATAAAGTTTCCTAAATTTTAGAATGAAAATATTCAAATAAAAGTTAGATAATTGATTTCTCATAGAAGCAGAAACGATGTTACGAGAGGAAGGATGCGTATAACTCGTGAGACCGATACGACCCCTTCCCCCATCCTTCTCTCCCCCTCCCCTAACCTTCTCTCCCCCTCCCCTAACCTTCTCTCCCCCTCCCCTAACCTCCTCTCTCCCTCCCCTACCCTTCTCTCCCTCTCCCCTACCCTTCTCTCCCCCTCCCCTTCTTGTTCTCCTCCTTTTGTCTCTCATTTTTAGCGTACCATTTGAGCAACAACTGAAATCGCTTTGAAGAGTACATATAACAAGCAATGATTACGCATTGCAAAATATGTTCATACGAATGAATGGTGCAATCGTCATGGATTAACAGAATTCAACGTGAAGCTAAATGAAGGAAACCAATTAACATGCTCACTTCAAGTTGGAAACTTTCTAAATATTAAAAGAAATGTTAAAAATATAACAAATATTTGATCGGATAGTGAAGGAGATACTTGAAAGGGTAGTATGATGGTGAAATTTTCAATATTTCGATAATGGTTCTATTCTCCCCCCCCNCCCCCCCCCCCCCCCCCACCCCCAACACTTCCCCTCCATCCCTTCCCTCATATCCTTTAACTACTACTCGTTTGCTAGTGAGTTGCTAAGCGATACAACTTAGACAATGCAACTTTTAATACTATTGATTTTAGTTGAATTGTAAACAACAAGTTGAAAAGCTAAGTTATAACTTAGCAAAACAAGTTGAAAAAATGCTCGAACTTTAAAAAAAACTTAGTAAGTAATTCATCATATTTAACAATTTTTATAATGAACTTTTTGATAGAGATTATTTAAGTGAAGAAAATATAAAACAAAAGTGGTCAATTATTCGATTAAGGGTCGTCGATTCGTATTCGTCGTAAAACGTTATCTCTGCATCACAAATACGAAAGCAATCGATTCCGATGGGTATGCGCCTAGTTGATGGCATCCTCGTGTATACCCCTACTTATTCTCTTTCAATTATCATTCCACTTTTACACTATAGCTAATTTCATATTTATTTAGTATTTTATTATTTATTATTTAATATTTTTTTCTATTTATTTATTATTTATTATTTAATATTTTTTCTATTTATTTATTATTTATTATTTAATATTTTTTCTATTTATTTAATTTAAGTATAAATATTCAATATCTTATTAAGTTATAACTTAGAAATTAATTCGTCATTTTCAATAATTTTTGCGCAAAACTTTTTATCTCTGTTAATCAACGGAATCAACTGCAAATAAAATTGATCGATACTATTATATAGCAAAAAAAAAAATNATTCGCTGAAACTCGAAATACTGCGATTATGATGTTGAAATTATTTATGAATATTGACGCAAAACTATCGCTCAATTTTTTAAATTATTTTTTTAAAAATTAGATTGCTTGAATTCGAATAAATTTTCCGTTAATCTGAAGTTAACTAGATGCTAAATATTAATTCTTAATTCCAAATAATTTGTTAATTACTCGCCGAAAACAAACATTTCAAAAAGTCCTTCCCGATGATTTCCCAAACCTTTCCCATCGATTCCCCGAGCCTTTCCCATCGATTCTCTCAGCCTTTCCCATCGATTTGCCTCCAAAACGGCTAAAATTTTCACCTTATGTAAGCATCAGAAATGTTCTTTACGAAGAAGAGATTTCCACAACAGTTCCAGAGTAATGGAACAGTATACCATATTAGCTGGATTAAAACCCCCAGGAAATAAGAAGCATCCGCAAAATTTTGTAAAGGTATTTCGCAAAAGATCGAGTTACTTCGGTAGCTTCCGATGAAAATTTCTTATATTCTTGGACATAACTTCGGGAACAAGAATTTTTTTGCTTCCAATTCCTAAGTGAACAAAAAAGTATTAGAACAACCGACGACGGTGAGGGAAGAAGATAGATTGACTGTCTTACCCGCATCCCTCTCCACTTCCCGTACTCCCCTCCATTTCCCGCACCGCCCTCTATTTCCCGCACCGGAAATTTTACCAAGGAAGACTTTAATTTCCCTAGAGCTTAGTCGATGATTCCCACTGACCTTTTTTTTTGCACGGGAACCCTCCACAAATTTGCCCTGAGGCAAACAAGTTGCTGGACATGTTGAGCATTCCAAATATAATTCAGTGAATGATTACATCGTTGAAAAAGAAAAACACAAATGCGAATCAAAGTGTTTCGTTTAAAACATGTTGTGATTGCATTGCGATTCACTAACACTTTTTTTAAATTGTTATTTCGTTTCGCATTTCACTTCTTTTTATAATACATTCCACACCTGTCGACTGTTTATTTATTCGAAAGTTCAAAAATTTTTGTGCTAAAAGTGCAATTTTCTTTCTTATCTTTTCATAAAAAAGTTCAGTTTTTCTCAGAAAAAAATTTCATTTTTTTTCATTAAAATATTCGATTTTCACTCTAAAATTTTCATTGAAAAATGACTGAAATGACTATGTGAAACATTTTGGTATTTCAATTTACTAAGCCAACCGGTTGTGGAAAATAGACAAAAGTAATGATAAACGCTTAGCAGAGAGTTTTCATATGAAATCGACAATCGATTTAAAAAAAAAAAAGAACTCCAAAAAGAAATAAATTTTTCGACAGTCATCTGACCGATCGCACAAAAATAATTCGCAACCTTTACTGCATAAGGAAATTTCAATAATTTCTAGAGGCAATTATAAATCATAAGGAAATTAGAAAGATAAAGTGAAAATATAGAAGTATATATTTTAACTATCAAATTTTTTCGATACATCTTTTGTGTCTTGTATTCTACTCAATAGACAAACAAACAGACATACAGACATATATGCACCTAGACTAGACGCATTTGCAAACATTTGCAATATTGCACAACAGTACAACAACATCTGGAAGTGTGTGTCGCTTTGTCGGAGTTTACATTGCTGCTGGTTGAGGTAACTCATCAATGAGAAAAAAAAAAAGAAAAAAAACTCGAGCTCAACATCCAGCTCAAGCTTTTATGCGCATTCATCACTTCCTTCAGTCTTTATCTTGGCCAACCTCCATAATATCCAACAGAGGCGGTTAAGAATAATAATTAAATGGAGTTGGCTCGTCTGAAATTCGACTAAATATGTAAATTTGTTTGCTTATGCGCGGAAAAAAGTCAGCGAACGTTGGAGGAATCGTCGTTATTAAATACGCAATCGACTGGAAACACAATTTAAAAAAAATGCGATTACTTCAATACTAATAAATAAACAAACAGACAAACTTAAATAAGTGCAGACACAGACCGACAATTGTCTAAATGTTTCAATAACTGCCAATAGATATGTATACACGCATCCATCTACTAGCCGGATTATTTCGAAAATTCATGTTAGCATTTCGAAAAATCGAATCCAACTTAACTACGATGCGAATTGAATGTGGGTGTTTAATTTAATTTCTTTGCGCGATCGATGGTTTAATTGACAGCTATCCAGCAAACAACTTCACGCTAATTACAAGACACCAAGACACAAATTGAACTGTTTATTCATCGAATTTCTGATTATCTTTGATAGATATCGATTAGCAATAATATATAAATAGAATATTTTTGAGGATGAAAATATAATATATCAAATAAATGTGAAATTTTCAATTAGTAACAATTTTGAAATTCCTCTCTTTTTTTTTTTGTTATTTTTAAATGAAAGAGCAGTTGAAAATGATGAAAATCTTCGATTTATTAATTCGTTTTTGCTTCAATAGCTATCCTTTATCGTTTTATTGTTCAATGATAAAACATTAAATTAGTGCGGTTAGAATTCATATCGATTATGTTTAATAAAAATTTGATGCATATGCATTTAGGTTTTCAGAAATTTCTTTTCTTTTCTTTTTTTTTTCAGTGGTCTTTGCTCAATACAAACGTTGTTTATACTCAATGAAAACTCAATGAAATTCAATGAAACATAGTTTTTAATTTTCAATGTTTTTTGTTTAGTGTGGATCTTCGTTGATGTTGAACGATCTTCTCAAATAAATAAATAAATAAATAAATAAATAAATAATAAATAAATAAATAAATAAACAAATAAATAAATTCGATGAAAGAAAATTGCTATCTGAATTAATTAATGGGAATGAGAGTGAATATAATACGCTAATACAACGTTTTTTTTGTAAACCAACGAGAGGATATAATTGGTGGGATTGACAAGAGGAAGTGATATAAGAACACTTAATTAAGCGCTAAGGGTAGAACTTAAATTGGAGACAAACCTATGCATTCTCATGAGGAATTATTACATCAAGAAGTGCTTTATTGAAGGGGGGATAATAGATGTCGAGATGAGTGAATAAAGATGAACGGAAAAAATACCATTTATCGTCATAAAATGAATAATTTAATATGACGTCATTATATAAATTTATGTAAATATATTTGTAAAATATATGAATGAATTAAATATATCAAAAAAAAATCTGCATTCGTTGAGAAGATAATAGGATACTATGAAAATAGAAAAATCAATAATGAAATAAATGAAAAAAGTTATAATATGCAAATTTTCCTCAATTATGCCAGCAACATATGCAAATTTTCTACAGCCACTACAATAATATAGAGGCGATTCATAGAACTACAATTTGAAAATAACAATTTCGATCTCTTCGATGAGAAATTTTGATATAATCGAAAATTTAAGTTCCAAATGTCCTAATATCTTAATGGACCGTAACGAAATGGAAAGGCGGCAGATAGACAGCAAACGGTTATAGCTTTGCATTACTTAAATAAATAAAAACAATAATATAGTGTTTACTATTGCCACGAAAACGTCGATACTGTAGCCGATTACGGTTGTTTACTATTACCATTAAAACTTCGATACTGTAGCCAGATACGGTTAAATGTTTTCGATTTTTATCATTGGTTATGCGTTTCGAGTTTAATGAAGTGATTGTTTTTTTTATAGTTTTCATACGAAAATATTCTTCATGAATTGATTTGAATATTGTTTATGAATTCCTATGGATATTGCTAATGAATTCAATTATTTCTAAATGATTACGAAAATGCGCTTTTTTTAAAAATAAAAAAAAGTAAAAATCGGAAATAAACATGTTATCTTGTGCTCATCATATACGATTGTATTCAAGTTTAATTAAAAGGAAGCAATCAGGCCCATTATCGACTTCCGGTTGGCAATAAATGATTGCATTAATGATCGCGCAAATCCCATCGGATTTTGAATGCTATTATTGAGATGTACAAGATTTGCTATAGATAATCGAATGAAATTTGCACTATCAGCAACTCATTCTATCATATCATATCATATCATATCATCATATCATATCACATTTATAATCAAAAAAACATTAGGGAAGTAAACGATACAAGTTAGCCACGATAAGTGTTTCTTAAATTTCTGCTAATCGATCGAAGGAAATAAATTGAGAAAACAAAAAAAAAAACGAACAAAATCACCGGTTTCTTGTGTTGATATTACTAATAAAGGCAAATGTTGATATTATTAATAACGGGTAAACGTTCGTATTATTATTATTATAATAATACTGATAAAGGTATTATTAATAAAGGTAAACAACGATCGCATCAAATAAATTAAAATCAAATTTTCCCACATAGCACGCGTTTTGTCCACTATAATGTATTAAAAACAAGTTGAGTTCCTATGAACGGTGGTATCGAGGTTGGTATCCATCCTAAATCATCAAAAACGAGGAGGGATTTGACTGAAGTCGATCGAATACCTCAAACAACCACTAAAGTTTGCAGGTGAAAGTACCATTCAAAAAAGTGGAAAACGAAATTTTAAAAAAAAATGTGAAGCGGGGATTTACTCAAGTCTAACAACGTTGTGCAACAATTCGGGCGTTATCGTCGTTTTAAATTGACGCCGCAAATATTACGTTCAATAGAACGAAAAGTCAGCTATATACAGCTTTCCATGCGTCGAATCGAACGCCTCCAGACAAAGATAGAGTGTAGCCAAGATGAATTGAATCGAGCGCCCACTCTCATACAACCTGCTTGATGCGAATATACTCCCCTCTATTTCTTTTCGTTATCATCTTTTATGTTATTCTTTAAAACCCTCTCTTTCTCTCTCTACAACTCTTTTCAACATTTTTCTCTGCAAACACACATTTTCTATTCGAGTTTTATCTATCTCTGCCTAGATTTCTCTCTATTTCAGTGATATTTTCTCAAAAGTATTCTGCTCTAATGTTTGTTCATTTTGAAGTTTTCACTCATAATCTCTTCAGAGTTTATTTTCTTCATTTTAATATCGTTTCTCTGCTAAATGTTCCCTCATTCGTATGTTATCCCTCTCCCTCCACAAATATAATGAACTTTTGCTGTTCTCTCATCAACTCCATATATTCTCTAACATCCTCTGCAATAGTCATTCACTTCGATTAGGTGTGAAAATTGTGACTGCAGAAATATGACGTCATTGTGTATTCGAATGCGCCATTAACGTCATAGATAATTGGCATTAAAGAAATATCGTAAATAATATTGCAAATTGGGTGTTATAAGATCAAAATTTAAAATGAACTTCTGTCATTGATAATGCAATATATTGCAATGTAAAAGCTACTGCAATATAAAAGCTGTTGCAATATAAAAGCTATTGCAATATAAAAGCTATTGCAATATAAAAGCACAACTAAGAGGAACAGCTTTCATTGGTTAATATATGCAAACAGTCACATAAATATACCTGTCGTCATTAATGAATTCACGCAACGTAGCAAATAAATCTGCAATATGGCATTTCCGCATAGCAAATTGCATTCATGACAACCACCTATGAAGGTGATCGCACACGAATAATGTTGATGTCATTAAATAACCAACCGGCTGTCAACACCACCAGGTAATAGTGTATGTTCGATTAGTTCATTAATTGTTTAGTTGCAACAAGCATCAACCCCCCAACAATCCAACCACCCACAACGCCTACCTGACAGCCGGTACCCCACCCGCACTTTACCTACGCCTCAGCGTCCTTCAATCAATCATTGCCCTAGCAAGCTATGATTGCACTTCCTATCAAAATGACTGGATCATCATAGGCCCCGCAACCCTCCTGCAATCGAATACCCATTTGATGTAAAGCAGTTGGGAAGTGGGTTGGTGGCGACGAATGAAGAGAAAACGATAGTTGCTCTGCTTCTCTTTGCTCTCTTTTTTTTCAATGAACACTCATCTCGCGGCAATATGAACAAATTTTTGAGGCATCACAACTTATTCGGCTATATCTCTACAGTAGGTGGGGATATACTCGTATTACAGTAACTCTTTTGTCTAATCAATTCAGTAGGTGTATTTAACTCCTCAAAATAGCGATAGCGTCATCGCTGTCAAACCTTATCAGTGACCGCGATGATGGTGAAAATATTTTTCGAATCTTTAATTTTTGACCTTTGACCTCACAGGCGGGGTTGGCGGATATATTCGTTCAGATTGATGAGATTGCAGCTTCAATTTAAGGCTGAAAGTTGAGCAACTGTATCCATGTCAGCTGTGAATTCAACTCTGACGTTTTCACAATTGGAAGACCTTAACGATGAGATCTGTTTAGAATCAGAATACCCTAAGGGATATTATAGGCGACGTCGACGCGATTTATAATTTTTTTAAAAAAATAAATCAAAAATTTTCTAAAAACATTTCCGCCAACAGCACTTTCAGCTATCTCCGGTCATCCCAAGCAGAATAGTACGATTATATCCCTCTATATATATAAGCCCTGGGACTTGTAGTGGTCGTAACTTCCCAAAAACGCATATTTATGAATGCTTCCTCCCAAATCGTGCATGGCCGCCTATCCTTTGTCATGTTCGACCTATCTTTGACAATGTTTTTTTCGATTTGTTGCTTGAAAATAGGCAAATATAATGCATCAAACATTGAAAAACATAGGCAATTAGTTGTTTCATATGTAATCTCAATTCCATTCCTCAAATAAACCATCAGAGGTAATTTTTATTTAGATGGAAAACAACTTTATGAACTTAAATTGAGTAGTGCGAACGATTTTTAGTAGTAGTCGTATTCGTTCGCAGTTCGTATATCTATCCGATCCGATGCCTGCTAAATTTCCCTGAAGGGATTTTGAAAGAAAAGCGAATACTGCTAATCGGTTTGGCGGTCATTTCATTATTTATATTTTTTTGTGGTCGATAATTTTATTCATTATTGCAATTATTTAAATGTGTTCAAAGCATTTTAGAGTTTCCGCACATTTTTGAGGTTCTTCCCATCTCATTTTTTTTCTTCTTTCATTCGTTCACTCTCTCGATCTTTCTCTCTCTCTCTCTTGGTTAATTTTTCTCTTTCGATGTTTGATTTATATTAGTGAACCTGTTGGGCAACTAGTTAGTAAATACGGCTATTGACTTTCATAATTTTCATTCATTTATGAAACGGCGTTTTTTATTTACGGAAAATCCACGAAGCATATCATATTTAATGTGGATGATTTGAGATGCCTCCAAGAAAGATAGCTCGAAAAACTACACAACCTGTAGCGACGCCTAGAAAAAAGAAGAAAACCAACGGATCGGTACCGGAAGATGGCACGGTAGACGTTGGTGAGGCATCTGAAGCAGAGAAACGTGAAGGACATGATGAGCCATCGAAACCTGCACCATCTGAGACCGAAAAGCGTCAACGATCGTCTGCAGCTGCTAGCGTAATTTTTCAATTTTATTTATTTATTTTATTTATTTATTTATTTATTTATTTATTTATTTTATTTATTTATTTATTTATTTTAACGTCCTAAGGTGGGAAAACATACAGAAATATGTGAGCATGAACATCATGTATGAGCGAAACGTTCGCAAGGCTATAGTTTAGGCGAATCAACATTTATTAGTGGAAGATCTCTTTGGATGCCTTTTAGATTGACTGCATGCCACAACTGGAGGAGCGCAAATGTCCGATGAATAACTAATAATTTGCTTCCTGACGTGTTTTATGATGGCGATGATTTTGGTTGCCTGATCTTGAGGTCGAATATTTGATACTATGCTTCGTTTAGGAGGGTATTTCTCAAAAAAACCTCACTAAAAGGTATTTAAAATGGTGTAATCGAAGAGGATCCAAATCGAAATGGGCTGCTTTGTTATATAAATCTGTTTTAAGTCAGCTTTATTTGTGTTTTAATTTCGAGATCGACACTCAACTCAGAAAAACGGTAAAACTTCACCGCGATTGTAGTTGTTAGTATAAGAGTTCGATGACTTTTTATCTGAAAGTGTATTTAGACGCTCATGAAAAGTGATACAACAAAGAAGACAGGTCGTGAAAGAAAGAGGAAAGCAGCTGTCACTACGGATCGGACTATCGAAGAGGTGGCTGATGGTATGTGATCTTTGAGGCTTATTTTGAATCATTTTAATTTAATCTATGAGGGTATGGCACTGTATTGCCACTCTCCTACTTATTAGTTAGTATTCCATCATTTGGCTATTCTATGTTATTGTTTGCAGTGAATTTATAAAAAAAAGTTTTGCAGCGTCGATAAGTTCACTACGACATACTGCTGGCAAGAAGAAATTTCGTCTGTTTATCGAAAGTTTTTTGCCTAAAGAGTTAGGCGATCGAGTATTGAGTTGTGGTGAAGGTGAACAATTGGGACATCCAGGTAGGACGACTACGAAGAAGCCACGCGCTATTGATACGCTTCCTACAGACAAGAAGATCGTGCAGGTACACCTTTAAGAGCTGTTTATTAATTAATTAATTAATTAATTAATTAATTTATTTATTTATTCGTTTACTTATTATGCAGCTTCCAAGAGGAATGTCATGAAAATATTCCTAAGGAATAAAACTGTTCAAATAGTAAAGAAATCCGCTACTCTTCCACGGAGAAGGCAAGTAGTGAACTCAATTTTCTTTCATTCTGTCCCCATTTAAGGTGATCTTTGTCATATTTTCATTTATAAAGCGGATCTATTATGGGTTGATACTGCCATAACCCGATTCTAAGTTTGATACTCAATGAGTGAATTGAATATGCAATACTGATTTTGCAGTGCTTTACTATTTAGTACTTAACTGTTTGCTGAGATGATGTAATTTTATTTTACCTGTTAATTATTACTGTTATTATTATTATTATTATTATTATTATTATTATTATTATTATTATTATTATTGTTATTATTATTTTTGAAAAATATTGCTTATAAAACCACAAATGCTATTTCAATAGTCAATTGATAAAAGCAAACAGGATTAAGTAATTCTGTTCCAACAGGCTTCATATAGATTCTTGATCGTTGTCTGTGAATATTCATAGATTTAAGAAAGACCTCAGACTTTTCATAGCCTCGAACGTTTGCAGTGTCATACAAAGAAAAGTCTCTACTCAACGATTTACTGCATCATTTACACCTCTCAACTATGATCAGCTGTTTTCAGGTTGTGGCAGGTGGTGTACACTCATTGATCTTGCTCGAAGATGGTACGGTCTATTCATGTGGTATAAATGAGAAGGGAACAGTACCGGCCGATGGTGTGGAACCAGAGGGTTCCACCGATCGCCTCACACCAATCAATTTCAGCGATGAAATCCGACGTCACGGCAAGGTCGATTTTCATTATTTGAAAATGTTTTGTCGTATTTTATTAAATATGCTAAAATGTGTCCTCAATTCCTATTATGGACTAGTTTTTATGCCTGAGGCTATTATTCGTTCTCTTCATTTGTCATCTCCTTCTTCAAATATCGCAGCGTTGTAACGGAATAGCCCAATAGTAGAAAACATCATATGCCATCTGCCTTACGTATCAACAACTCAATTTTCTGATCTCTAAGGTATATGGTTTGTGATGTTCAACGTGGAACATCAATCTTTATTTACTACTATTTCCTTCATGCTCCACCTCCAGCTTCCCGCCACCTCTTTTTAACACCTTAAATTAGATCACCAGTTAAGTGATAAAATATCACCAGCAATATATCAGCGTCTAGTAAATTAATATTGATATGAAGCTAATTTCAGTCTAGATACAAAGTTAATACCAGTAAATACTAGTTTATGTATCATTTATTGTTTTATGATGTTAATGTTTAGATGGTGTTGTTGACGGCAGGAGCGAGCTTCTCAGCCGGTTTAACCAACAAAGGAAGTGTTGTCGCATGGGGTAATATTCGAGTAAGCTTCCTTTTATTGTTTTATTTATCAACTTTTTTACTCGTTTTCAAGATTTGTCCTTAAGCCATTTTTTATTTATATCAATTTAAATATGATGTTTTCTATAACACAAGTAGTTTCGTAGATGATACGTAGTAACGGGATAAACCTTTAGCTGAGAAACGATGCGTGAATACCCTCACGGGAAGGCGGTGTATGTCGTCGGGAAGACCTTATCTCTGAAATCTTTGTAGTTTCTAGTCACTAAGAAATTTGACCTGTAAATTCGAAATACTTACCAGTTTCTCCACTTATTTCACTCAATATTTTTATGTTTTCTCGAGAAGTAATACGTTGAATCAAGATCTGCCTGGCGGATACGTACATCTTGACAGGTATATCGTTTATATATAAATGGCAGTTGGCATGTGGAATGGCACTCCTTAATGGGCCAGAGAGAAACCGACTAAACTTACTAATCTTATCAACTGTTACATTCGATTGTTAAAGCCATCAGGGTGCTGAAGGAAGGGAGGGGAATTCGAAGGGCCAATTCTCGCTTTATTAGCCTAGTTGTGGATCACTTTTCTTGGAGACCAATCGATTGCCGAAGATAATTCCAGTCATCAATACAAATTCTAAATCAGTTCTTTATCGTCACCATCACTATTAAATCGGTGTTTCATTTTGAAGGATACATCCGGCAGTATCGAAACACACCATATTTTACGTGAAATGGAACGACATCCCGTTATTATTGTTCGTTATCAGCATAGGGTTATCGTAAAGGTACACTTATTTGCAATTCTTCTTTTTATGCATCATCTTTGGACTCTTAATCGAAATTTATAGGGTAATGGGGAATTACGAGGAAACTACTATATTTTTTATTTTAAAATGATCACAAGAAGTTGGCTTCTTCCTTCCATCTGCTGCTTCGCCCTTCCACCTGCCCCTCACCTCCCCCCCCCCCCC
>QEWY01000746.1:93219-140331 GCA_006503575.1 Baylisascaris schroederi | reverse complement strand
CTCCCCCTGGAAAAAAATTCGAGTGAAAATTTTTCGGTGATGGCGATGGTGTCATTTTTTATCAACCAAAACACCCATCAAAAATGAAATATCGCGAAGGTGACCATGAAATATGCTTCTCCTCGTTTCCCTCTCTCGCAACAAATTCTAAAATGGCGGTCCGGGGAAGAGATCAAAACTCGAGCATCTTATCTATCGCTGATATACCAACTTCCCTTTTCTCCGTTCACCCCTCCCCGTTTAGTTCTAAAAGGAAACACTAGATGGAGATGATACTTGAGATTCATCTGAAAGAAATAGAATATCAGTGGAACGACACAGGAAAATCACAAATAGTTCACTAACCCCGATGAGAGCATCAGAATTGGGTGGCAATGTTTTCGCGAGATCCCTGAGCTGCGAAGCGTTAAATGAATGGCGTGACCTCAACTCGTAGCCTGACGGTGGCATCTGAATCTTCACGCCAGCCGGTGGATATGGCTTACTACGAACACTGCAACATATATTACCATCTTACCTTCCAGAAAGGCAGTATTAAATGTCATGCATAAATTTCAACAACGATATTGCTACAAAGAAAATAGTATTCACCACTCAGAACGTTTGCTCGCCGAAACGTTACACGCATACTATCATATCTAATTCGCAATGCCACAACGACTAATATTTTGTATTTTGTAATCGCATGATAATGGCAGGAAATAGTGTATGATAGTCGGTGTTAGTGCCAAATTTTTGAATGAATTAAACAATTTAAGAAACATCCCAAATGAATTGAAACAACACCCTCTCATTTGAGCAATTGGCTAGCTATATATGTTAGAAATTAATGATAAAATACGCGGAAAAAACCTTTTATATTTTAGTTAATCCAACTATCCCTATAGATTCGAAAAAAAAAAGAAGATTCGTGCTCCACGATCGAAACGATATCGGATGCATTGAACTTTCCGGAATCCAAAAGATTAATGTAAACGAAGACATATGGAGTATTGTTTAGCATAAATCATATGCAGAAAACCTCGTAGTTAATATTAGCTGAAAATGCTTCAAAAATTTTTTTATGACTATGAAACTTTGGAGTATACGAAGACATCTTATCCTCGATTTCCATTAATGAGTATTAACTGTGTAGAGATGCAACTGAAGAGGTGTAGAGTTCATGCAATTTCTACAGATGTATAACTGCACAAAATAGGCGATCTCTTTGAACGTGGTGAATTGAAGAAAAAAGGTGAATTCTTGGGGATTTTGAAATAACTTCACTTTAGCTGCAAACTTTAACATAAATGCAAAATTTACTAACACATCTCTCTCTTCCCCCTCCCCTGGACACACCCCCTTCTTCTCTAGAACCGTTGTTCAAATTTACACTCAAAACAAATGAAGTTAACGTTCCACTATTGATGTTTTTTTACATATTATATCGACAGTGACCGATAAAAAACGTTGTGAGATCCATACAGCTTATTTTCTGGATATTGATTGGTGGATATGAATACCTTTCGTCATATCGCCCTTCAATATCATCACCTCTCTTACTCCCCTTTAACCTCCCCCTTTGAAAATCATGCATACGCTAAAGACAGGTATTCCAACTATTGCATACCGAAAGGACAGTAATTTAAGCAATCAAACATTTGCAATATTAGAGAATCTGCTTTAAGGTTTTATTTTTTACTGCGGAAACAAAAGTTAACTATAGAAAAGAGTTCTGTTCCTCAAAATTCATTCATTGACAAGATTATTATTTTCGCAAATAATTGGGAAATGCGAAGAACGTTTATACACTCAAAATATGACCATCACCAATCTCCCGTCCCTCCCACCATCTTCCCACCCCCCTCCACTTCTCTAACAAAACAATGCTAAGCCCCTTTTTGAACTGAACACCTTCTTTAGCAATTTATGGAAGAAAGAAAGTGAAATATATAAGGAATTATTTGATTACCCGACAAGTCTCTTCGAAGATTTCGATTTCACAACTGCAGGTCGACCACATGTTGACGAGACGGTCACTCGTGAAATCTGCAAATGTGCATTGCTGCAGCGATCTTCTATCGACAACAATTATTGATTTATTTATTTGCATTAATAAATTTTACAAAAATTTTTGCATATTTGACAATCTTTTTAATGTATTAAAAATAACGTTTGAAATTATGGAATATAAAAATTAGAACTACAATAATAACAATAAAAAATTGTGATATGCAAAATAGAGGAATGTGTGAAAACCGATTGGGGAAAATATATAAGGAGACGGTTTTCCTCTTCATCTTATCATTGATAATATTTGTTTTATAGTTAAACACTATCATAATTAAACTTCCTTTCAATTTAATTCTTTTGATCTTTACATAGTTAATGACAAATATCCCAATTGCCGGTTTTTTATCGATGGCAGAGAAAAATGTTACAACGATCCCCTTAGTCCTCCATTTTCCTAATCCTTTACCCGACTTTTGTCGTCATCCCGGCAAACCGATAACCAAAACGGGAGAACAAAGATAAGACAAATGCCTTATTTCAAAAATTTTCAGTAATGTTATTCATAAAAGTTCGCAACCTCGAAGAAGAAAGAAGGTAAGAAAGTGTCCACCTTATTAACTTTCACTTCCTCTCTCCTATTCAAAATCACTATTTTGTACTATCAAATTCTAACAAATCACATCAATATATTCAAATAATAAACAAATTTAACACGCTAGACAACAATAAATACACCACAACTAATAATTTAGAAGCTTGCTCTATTACTATTCAACGGTCCTAAATGCAAAGAAGGGGAGGAGGGGGGGAGGGGAACGGAGCGGATGGAACAGCTCGGATGATATGAGTAAATGGAGAATTTTTGAGGAAAAAGCAGGATTATACTAATAAAGATAAAATCTGCTTGCTTATATGAATATGCCGTATTTCTGAGAAGTGAATTTTCTAAAATTATGAAGAAAAAAATAACTCATATGAAAGGATCCGTTCACCTAAAATATGCGATTTTTTCTTCCCCCAGAAGAAGATGATTTCGCGCTTCGTTATCAACGGACTCCCCTCCCCTCTCATAGATACACATCACTGCATTCAAATAAAATAATTATGAAAGCCATGCAAAAACATAACAAAATATCGAAACAAAGCATGCACGATTTGTAAGTGAGGCAAAGAAGCCATATACCACAAGAAAGACTACTAAAAACCAAATCAATTAAACGAAACGATGCAATTATGGAAGGGGTTGGCGATTTGATGAAGTCATCTATGATGCACCCCCCGAAACACATAAAAGAAAATCATATTGGCAGAATAGGCATAACGGTGGAAATGGCTCTCAAAAGGGAATATGCAATAAATCCCCATATTACTATTTCTTTGAATTCGTTAGCTCAGTGTTTCTTTCATTGACTTTAGACGAACGTTATTACTTAGTTTTTTTCTGTCCCTGTCTCTTCTCTCCCATGACCCACTCCCTTCTTATCCACTCCCCTTTAACTCCTAGCTGAAATTCAATGCCAGAAACTTCTCATTTTTGATTGGACTACCGCTTCCACTGTGGACAATTTGAATAACACTTGAAGCAGACCGAACGTCGACTGCCCGGCTCCTTTCCCGACCTTTCTTAAACCCTCCCCGTGCAGGTCGACCTCTCTTACACATTGTATTGAATGAAGTGATTTCGTTCGCCCCAAAAATGGCTAGGAATGAGGGAAGATGAAATCCAACACGTTCAAAAAACAAATGGATCCCAAATCACCAGTGATGAAATCAGAAAACAAGTAGGCACAACACATAACATCAACTATTGCTAGAACCTATGCATCCTCAAACGTAATGAACATGCAGACCCCCCTTCCCTCCTCTCCTTCCTTTTCCCCATTTGGGCAAGTAACTCAGCATCCTATGCTTTCGAAATCGTACCGCAGTTTCCCAATCCATTTTGCTTTTCTACTTCCTAAAACATTCCTTAAAATTCCTTCATAACCTGATACCTGGGCAACGCCTTGACCCACCCCCCTTCTAGGTTATTTTCCAAAAAATGAGGAGGGGAAATAAGGGTGAGTAAGAAGACTGTTCATTTATGTTGAGCATCTTACAGCTCTAAAAAGTTAATAGAAGCAAAATGAACAAGTAAACAAATGCAACAAAAGAAAAAAAAGTGCCAAATTTGCATGCACCATCATGCGATAGGCCGACGCTTATATCGAGCATCATCTGTTATTATCCTAAACGTATTCCGTAGAGGTTAGATTTAATTAACAAAAAAAAAAGCATTTTAGGTGGTCAATTTGACGGGAGGAAGGGTTTGGTTTACATATGACCAACTGAATACGATTGAATACTATATAAGCCACAAAACAATCGGAGATTGCAGCACCTGCTCGATCTCCGTTCTTCTAAACCGATTTATAGAATTACTGAGAATGGCATAGTAAGATTTTTACTAGCTAGCCGTAATATCGCTTGCAAGACCAGAATAGTGACGGCGTAAAGGATAGCAATTAGTAGTGCAGCATCTCCGTCCCTCTACCTTCCTTCCTCCCTCTCCCCCTCCCCTTTCCCCATTTCATGTAATTAGGCCAATGATTTCAACATTTACAAATCACTGAGCGCTATGCAATGAATTAAAAAGAGCATTAAGCCGTTTCAAATATAACATCACCAAACACTCCCCCACTCCCATCATTTCAGATGAAAAGAATCGATAACCAATTTTATAACGTTCATCACAACACCCTTCTATCCCCCTCCCTCCTTCTTCCTCTTCCCATTCGACCACACAACGTTTCTAATAAAAATCTATCACTTTCTCAATAACTATTACAAACATTTTCTTCCTTCCAATTGATTCAACCACCTATCAAACTGCAGTATTTCTTGAAGTTTTCATAAGCGAAAAGAGGAAACCTTCAAAACCATACCGGTGCAGGTTGTGGGATGTGTTCAACGGTACAATGGAGTAATCTTCGTGCATGATTGCCTATCGGTTTCGATTGTGATATTACCACTGGCTTAACGGGTGTGGTAGGCGAAGTGAACTTTGCTGTACCGAGATGATGCTGTGCTTTTACCTTCATCGCTAATAAACGATCACCTTGTGTTCGACCCATTGCGTCGATCGATGTCTATAAAACATTTATGTAAAATTCTTTCACTTACGTATTTACCATAGAAATTCGATGTTTATTTTCTGAGGTTTCCGTAAGTTTTCAACAATAAATCGGAGCAAAATTTTCTGTCATTATAAGCAAACTGGAAGTATACTGCCAGCTTTTAAGATCTTAGAATGACATATTTCCATTTCATTGATTTAACTGAAACTAACCTTTTTTCAAATAATTGCTCTTTGAATATATGCGACAAATATCAAAAAAAGAAAGATTAAATTGAAAATGAGAAAAAGTTTTTTATGGCATTAATTATAAAAAATAGCACCTTTAAAGAGATTCAAACAAGATATAAAGTAAAAATATGTGGAAAACGTTGCAACAGGTGACTCAGAGAATTTTCCATGGCAGCAATTAATTAATTGTGTCGTTTGCTTTTCCTGAAGAAAAAAAAAACTTTCGAAAAAAGCCATTTCCAATAATTTTCAAAAATTTTCTCGTTTTTTTTTTCCAGAAAAACGAACAAACATCACTAACCTCATCTGTTGCTTCGGATGAACGATGAACTTTCTTTGGTAAAACAATTGGCCTTATAAGAGTGGTACTCTTTTTGACATCACAGATGCGAATTTCATCAACCTAAAAGTTTTCATAAACATTAACCAATCAATAAATAAAAATTCCCGCTGAAGTGAATGATAAATTCACAATGCCCGGAAGTAATGATTAATAGTCGGCAAACAAGAAGCATTTAAAATATAAAAGAAAAAGGCCATTAGCAGTTAGCATATCGTTCATCTCAACGTTCGTTCTTCTCTCACTTCTATGCTTTACTATGTTTGCATATTATAACACTAATGAGACAATGAGGTATACTATGCATATTGATTACCTTAATTATCAACATTATCAACTTGTTGCAATCATAACAAGTTATCAGTAACAAAGATCCATGGTTCGATGAAGGTCCCATCGAACGCAGAGGATTCGTAAAGATGAACATATCGTTCATCTCAACAACAAATGGCGATAGAGTAGAATTCAGGTCAATGAACTTTATCAAAGAGTTGAAATTAATAAAATACTTAGCAGACGATTTGTAGTAAATAAAAATAATCCACTAAATTTGACACCTATGAAATCTATAAAATATTTTTTTTTTATATTGATGAGCTCAAAACCGATATTTAAAGAAAAATAAAAATCAAATCGATGAATAAATAGAGTGAGTGCGTTGAAAAAAATGATGCGAAGAAAATTTGCACCAAATAAAAATGAAAAAAAAAGAAGAATGAGTCACGCAAGTGATTTATCACTTAAATTAAACAGAAAATCAAATCTACACTACAGCGCCTGAAATAAACGACTAAAACTCGAGAACTTGGCAAGTTTAATGACAAGTTCGAGAGCATAAAATATAAAAATGACTCCGCTGAATAAATATTAAAAAACAGAACCCCCTTTCATAAGACATTTTAAGCACAATTACGGTATATCGAAAAATACATAAATCCGTGCAATACCTATACTTTAAATAACGCATTCTAATTTAAGTTTTATAAGTGATCACGCACTAAATTCAAACATTAATATCACCTTCCCCCCTTCGTCCCTTTAAAAGACTAAATAGGCCTCACCTTGGAAGCTAACTGCGAAAGGTGTGACGTGCTAGACGAAGTACGTGCCGTTGCTAGAGCCCAACACCACGGTTGCTTCTCGATTAGAAACTGTTGTTGAGGTCCGATCACGGAACCAGGTCTGCAGATTCGTAACCACGCCATACTTTCTGCAGCCGTCACTCCATATTCCTTCATCATCCAACATGCTATCAACGTTCCTGTTCGACCAAGACCAGCCTTAACAATATTTCATAGAGCAAACCACGATATCAAAGTAGAATGGAAAGGGGGAAAACAGGAAAACTCGATGTGAGGAGCGAATTTACGGGACCGATGGATGCAGCTCATCGAAACGGGCTAAGCGTTGAGGAATGCAAAGCAAAAAGTTGAAAACTAGTAAAACTGCAAAAAAAATTATGAAGCATTCATTGGAGGCGATATGTTCCTTTTCAAATATAAAAGTATAAAAGTAAGTATAAAAAAGACGGTTCATTTTGTGGGATGACACTTAATATTGCTAGAAAATTTGGGTTTCAATTAACGCAGACGGCTATTTCCTAGTAAAATATTCATGTCAGTATATTATAGATGTTGCTATTCTCTAACAAATTGCTTTGAAATGTTTCGACAGCGAGAAAGACAACTATTTCATATGCAAATTAAGGTGATTCGCCCTTCTCTACCTGTCGACTAAAAACGAAGAAAACGACATGTACCTCAAGGAACCTCTTACTTCAAATGGAACACAGCTGCCATTTATTTAGATAAGTCGAGACGCCAACCAGATGGCTGCCTCCTATTTAAAACCAGATGACTGACAACTAATTACCTTGCAATGTACAGCAACGGCACCTTTTGCCGAGTCAATAACGTTAATAAATCGTTGAACAATTTCATCTGAAGGAGTCGAACCATCGACAAAGAATAGATCGACGTGATCAAAGCCAGCATCCACAAACCTTTTAAAGAAGTCTTTTGATTATTTAATTCAATTCTCTTCATCACTACTCTAGTCTTCATGATAAAGTCCCATCATTACTTATTACTAATTCATCTCCGTTGCGGTATGAGTGATGATGGTTCATTCAATTCAGTTGAATTGTTTCTTTGCAACATTTCTTATAATTTTCCAACTTTAATTTGGCTTTTATTCAAATTGTACAATCAAATATAATTAAATCTATGAGTACATCTTTATGAAAGCAATGGCTCGATAACCGTTTAAATGTTTCCAAAAATTGTTCGAAAAGAATTCTATTTTTTCTAGTTGGAAGCAGATACTTTCATTAACACTCAAAACAATTCACACCGTTGCAGCACATTCACTTGCGATATTGCTTAGTCCATAACGAAGTGAATTAAAAAATCAATACTAATGGACTCGTTGTTGATGATTAATGACAGGATTCATTCCTAGTACGAGTCAACTCAATTTTTGGGTGGGATATACATCAATGTGATCATGGATGAGAGGGAAAAGGAAGAGAGATAGAGAGTGATAGAAAGCGGAAGAGAAGAGAAGGAAAGAGAAAGGAAGGAGGAAAGAGGAAAAACAGGAGGGCTGGAAGGAAAGGGAAAAGATAGATAGATAGATAGATAGAGAGAGAGAGAGAGGGAGAGAGAGAGAGAGATTGAACTCTGCAAAGATATAAACAATGCACAAAGTAAATTTTAACCGACAAATGCTCCTTTCTGTGAAGCTAAGGTCTAAGCTCGAGCTTTTCGTTGCTCAGCTCGAGAGGAATAATTACGTGTTAGAGCTTAGCTAAAATAGAGGAAAATGTGCCAATTATATACCACATCGTTAATTCTCAAAACTCGTCATCACCACCTTATCAATGCAAATCCCATAATAGTAATCCTAAAAATACTGTTTGAGAACGTCAGATTTTATGCTTCACATATTCTCAAAGAAACCATACCTTTTCGCATCGTACATACGCTTATTGAGGCGAATAATAGTGCTCACATTGTGCCGTCGAAAATAATCGAAGTACACCTCGGGTGCATGGTAAGGATATCCTGAAAATCGTTTTAGAGACTACAAGATCGAATACAACGACACCAATCCTGAAGACTTTCACCAGTTTTGCTCGGGAAGCAAGGGATGAGTATTTCTCTTAAAAACTCATAGGATGGATGTAAGGGAGGATGAGGCAAGAAGCGGGGATTAGAGAGGGTTATTCGAGAATGTAGAGTAAGTTTAATCAAAGTGAATGGGTGAAGTGATGATTTTCGGCTAACGCAATAACCGTTTCATCACTTCATAATGTGATAATAATATCGTCAACCGCATGAAATAATTCTATATGACTGCAAAATCACTAAGAAATGAAATCTCTGCGAGTTTACTATTATTTAAAAAAAATTCATTACCACTATAAAAGTAGTTCATTTAATTTTTGTGACGCCCAATGTTGAAAAATTGTAATAGCAAGATAACTGATTATAAAACTGAATGAACCGTTCATCTATCTCTTCACCGCTCTTCCTCCAATAGACATTACGAGGAAACCCAACACAGTACATCTCTTACATAACGTCAATACTGTAATAGCGGAACTAATCGACTACGGTCTATTTTATGATTTTATTGAATCATTTGATTTAATAATAAAGGTGAATTGGAACTCTTTGCACAATTTATAAAACAATGAATGCAACAAGGCTGCAACCAACGGACATGCATCGTGATGACCTTCCTTCAAACTCATCCGTTGTGAAACGTTCGTTGAAATCCCCATCAAATCAATATTCTGACCTTTCAAGGTCCGAAGGTTCGAAAATTGCGGTTCCTGTGATGTTACTACCTCTTCGCTCCCTCTCCTCCCTCATCCCAGAAAGAAACGTTAAACATCTTCTGAAACTATTCTTGGTTGAAACTTTGCAATGTAGTAATTACCAACCATTTTCCACAATCGACTTATTGTGTGGTCCACAAAAACTGAGCACTTTGTCCGGAATAATCCAATTAAAATCACCATTCTCAACTCGCTCATAAAATTCGTATTCGTCTGGATCGAAACTTTCGAACGAAACCCATTTCAATTTGAGTGCCTTAAAATTTACGTTTAATATTTGTACATTTTAAAATTAATTAGAATATCGACTTGAATAACGTCTCTTAACGCTTCTACAATTTAGCCACTAAGATATAGATCACATCGACCAAACTTCTGAGAAGGAATATCTGTCACTCAAAAACTAATTCGCCTACATACATTCCGGAAGTTACATATGTATAACTGCAACGCCTAAAAAAACTTGGAATCTAAAATGACTTGCACATTAATAACCTATCCCCTCCTTTCGTAAAAACCCTCAAAATCCCGGTAAACCTTTAATCCTCAAATATTTCAATGGATGTGAAGGTTTTTTAAACCGAGATTTTTTTTTCGCCATTAACCTACAAAATAGCCATAGATATTGAGGAAACAAGAAATGATGGCAAACTTTGGATAGAAATTTGTACAGATGAATGGCGCAAGAAAAAAGGGATAAAACCGACAAAATTGCACGAAGTAAACTCCACTGAAAATAAGAGTCGGACCTCCTCTCTTCCCAATATTCCATGATGAGGATCCCTCTATTCAAGATGGGTTTTGTCTTTTTTCAAGTCTGAGATTCGATCTTTCGTTGAAACTTTGTAGCCAGTAATCCAGGCCCTAAACAATGCTGCCGCTGTAACAAGTTTAGATAGGTGTTTGAAGGCTAAACAACACACCTTCTCGACTCCTCTAAGAACGTTATGTAAATGAAGTCGGTAGGTGGGGGCACCCATCGCCGCATCTCGGAACCCGACGAAACCATTCGGCTCAGCTTTGTGCAACCGTAGGTAGGCTATCTCGGCCGTTACACCCAAATATATCACCTTCAAAATTTCTTCACTTAGTAATCGCAAACAGATAGCGTTTTTCTTGGATCTTTATTCTTCACCTCAACGACAATTAATTAGAAAAAAATTCAGATGAATCTACGCGTGGAAAGCATCAGAGATGTAGAAATGGTACAGGATGTGGAATTAGTACAGATAGTATATTATGCAGGTAATGATGCTTTCACACTACACAGAAACTGCGCAAGTAGTCGAAATCAGTTAAAATATGACTGCATCAATGCAAATGCTTTAATATTTGTCGCCAACTTATGTAACACTTGAGATTTCAAGATGAACTATATGAGTTGCAATAATATTTTTGAGTTGAAATACATTCGAATAAAATCATAAAAATAATAAACAAATATAAAAATAATTATAAGTGAAATAAAAACCTACACAAAACGATCCAACAAGGTAAGCGGCATTCACTCGTGCCTCATCAGATGGACCTGAGCATACAACAATCCGCTTCTTTCCACTCAATGCCTATAAATTAATTTATCATTCATAAAAGCATCAAGAATACTCTTTTAGATTCGATGAAAATGCAAACATGTCGTGAAGTTGGCTTGATTTGACGTGGAAGATCAACTATGCTTTTAAATTCTTACAAAAAGACATCAAAAATTACGACCAGCAAAAAAGATCGGCTCCGATCTCGGTCATATCATTGAACGCGACTGGATTTAGCCCACCTCCATATCGAATTTAGCGCCGGTTCTGTTCGAGAACGAAAGAAATGCTACCATTTTTGAGAGTTGAAATAAATAATTTATAGAAAAGAGTTTCATTCAGCTAAATTTCAATTATGCGAGTAAAAAGATGTAAACAATACAAAAAAAAACCATTATGAAACATCACAGAGAGCGTTTAACTGAATGAACAAACAAAAATAACCTCAAAGATTGGAAGCATCGATTCGTTTGAGGATTCCTAACAATAAAACATTTCCACGTTCATTGACTTTCATCATAAATTCATCTAATTATAAGTTTTTCCTCTCAATCAGATAGAAATCGTTTAAAAAGCTTCAGCATTTCCAATCAATAATTGCAGATGAATCTACCTTATTGCCTATTAAAAGTGTTCAAGTAAATAAAACTGACCTTAAGTTTCTCGTCGAGTTTAATGCAGAATCTGTAGAGAACAGATAGATTAAGTGGACCGAAATCGGAATAAAAACTGTCATAGTGTACATCATCATCAACGTAGTAATATAATGTTGATGCATCGGATTTAGGTCGATCGTAGAATGAGCAAAAATATAACTGCTCAGGGATAATCTCAGCTAAACGCCCACAGATACGCCCGTTTACAGTGAACATTATCCTCTCAACGCCGTTATTAATTAAATTAATAATGACACACACGTCGATTAGTAGGTGTTATAATAACAACAATCCATCTGAAATTAACCTTTATTAAGACATTTACCTTTAATTTAAATAACCACTTCATAGAAATATTTATTCGATTACGTTGCAAAGGTGAAACACAATCTCAGCAACAATGTTTCTTATTGGAGACATTGCAGCAATAGATATAACCAAACTAGAATTTCCTAACGAAAAAAAAAAAAAACAACATCGTGTATCGATGGAAGGTAGTGGGGTGGATGGTAAGAAGCAGGCAATAAAACTACCAATTAGTACAGTTTTACTTCATTCAAACTTTCAAATTTTATAGCAACCAGACCATAGAAATGTGCCTATTGCTAAGAAAAGTATAAATATCTTCATATTTACGCGTAGCATAAACGGCGCTTTTGTCGACGCTTCGTGCTGCGAAGAGAGATACAATAGTGTCTAGCTAACCTTATGATGGTATTTTTCTACATCGCTGCGCGGGGGTTGACGCATTTAGCCACAAGCGCAGGCGCGCACGAGAGAGATAGAGAGAGACCGCACGCATCTTCAACGAGCGATGTGGTCCTGGTCACTTAGTGATGAAAACATTTCAACAAATATGTATAAAGGAAAGGGATTTAAGAAGAGTGACTAGGCACATTTGAAAGAACATTAAAAACTCTATCAGAATCAAAAACAGCCTGAGGCAAAAAAACAAGAACTTTTCCGTAAGACCAATTTTTTATATGACGTGCGATTGATATAAATTGCAAGGTTACCAATATATTTGCACCTATAAGTGTATAAAGGAACAACATTTAGGAAGAGTGACTAGGCACATTTGAAAGAGCATTAAAAACTCTATCAGAATCATTAATAATTTGAGATAAAAACAGAAACTTTTCCATAAAACCAATTTCTTATATAAATTGCAGTATCGCCTTATGCATTTTATTATATGTCATTCTTATGCGTTCACAACATTGTTCTTAATGAAGATATGAATTCATGAAACGCCTTGACGGTTTATTGAATCGGCAAATCCCATTCATATATTACATTAAACTCATGGTGGCTCTTTATGAATGAATCTTTCATGCGATTGTTATATGCACCAATAAAGAATTCTTCAGTTCGGCAGTTCTCGATTTTCGTTCATTTCATTTCTTTCCTGCATAGGCATGTCGATAATGGGCATTATAAGTTCGGCTGATGGTAAAAAAAAAGCCAAAAGCGATGCGTTTAGCATATGAATGATTGCAATGAGGTGCCTTGATTGCATGCAGCACTTGCTTTCCGATATGGACCTTTCAGGACTGAGAAGGAAAAGCGATTCGAAGGTGACATCCTCCCAATTGGAAGGATTGAAATTTGCATAGCAGGCGAGCACAAGTGGTTATAAAGCAGGAAACCTTCATCGTTAGCACTCATTTGAAGTGCACAACACTAGCCAAAGTCAGTTCGCAGGAGAATGTAGAGTAAACATTTTTTAAAGAGTATTCCGGCCTGACTATCAGGTGTGTATATGTTGACCATGCATCCATAGTTTGTTTCTTCTCGCAGCCTAACATATTCCGCTTTGATCCGTTGTTCCTGGTGGCCCCTAGTAATGTGATGACTTCAAAACTATCGAACGTTTTCGTGTAGTCGTTGAAAAGGTATAGCAGAAACTTATATTCCTTCATCTTTTATAGTAAAAAAAAAAACATGTACCTTGAATAATGATAATAATATTTATTCATAGAATAAAGCATGAAATTACATATACGATAAAATTTGTATATATATACAGGGAAATAAAGCATATATAGATGGTTATTGAAAATAAATATTAGAGATCATGAAGAGTAGAGACATGTAGGAATGTTGAAGGAAGGAAATATATGTAACAATTATGAAGCTTATATCGCCAATAAATCACACTGCTGTGAACGTTTCTTAAAGCATCACAAATTACCAGCCATTACCACATCATATGGTAAACTCGAACTGAGCTCTGCAATACCACAGAGGTTTCAAGTCAAAAATACGAAATCGCTGCTTATAATTAGACTGGAACGGTTCGTGGAAAACTTTTCCAAAAGCTGCCTTAGTGAATGCACCGCTGAGCTCCCTCAATTATCTCGATATCGTTTTACGTGGACGAGGATCTGGCCTGACTACAGTATTCCAAAATGGGGCGACAGTAAGCAACGAAAGCTTTCCCGATAATTTTCTGTGTATTTCTACTGGACCGCATGCAGAATGCAATTTCCAACTTCAGCAGCTCTTCGTAAAATTTCAACACAATGATTGTGCCAGTTAAGATCACATCTTACATAAACACCTAGATCGTTTATCACCTTCTTTGCAGCAAGATCGAGACTACATAAACACAGAGGACATTCAGTCAAGAAATTTAGGTGCAAAATAAAACATTTCTCAGCGGATATATCGAGTTGCCATAGCTGTGACCACTATTCTAATGAAACCATATCGTAAGATAATCGAGTTGAGGCTCAATAATAGCTGTGATATTTCCACAACATCAGCACAAAGTCAGCAGCTTAATAAGTTATCTGGAAGATCGTTTACATAAAGCAGAAATAGAAGTGACCTTAGAACGCTACCCTGCGGTAAACCATTGAGGACAAAATGCACCGAAGACAACGCATTCCCAACTTTCACTCTAAAGCTTCGTCCGCATAAAAAACCTTCAACCAAGCTAGGGCAGCGCCATTTATTCTAATACGCCTTTAGCTTAAGCAACAATTTCGGGTGGATCACCGAGTCATAAGCCTTGGCAAAATCAATATACACCACTAAGAAACCGTTATTGAGGTCTTCTTACCAGTCACAATAGGAAGTGATGGGTTGTGTAAGGTAGGTTTTCCTTTAAGGAAGCCGTGCCGGTTGTCACTAACGACGTTAGGAAGGCTAAGATAATTTAGGATTGATTTCCTCAGAATAATTTCCAGTACATTGCAAAACGACGACTTAAGGCTAATGGGACGGTAATTGGAAACACGGTTTAATGGGGTTTTTTTCGGTAATGGTACTATAATTACAGGTTCCCAAACATTTGGAACAATGCCTAGTACAAGACTATGCCTGAACAAACGACATAAGGGGTAGCAAAGAGCTGTCACAAATTTCTGGGTGGATCATAAAAGTATACCCTCCGGTGTTAGCGACATTTTATCACTAAGCTCAGAAATGCCCTCTCCAACTATGTCTAGGTCTACCCTGACGGTACCTAGATGATGTTGCATACATTTGGGAAAGGGAGGAAGGGTACCGTTGTCCGTTTAGAAAACCTGCCCGAAGAATGAGGCGAAAAGCCCCGATTTTGCATAATCATCAGAGAGGGACTGCCCGTCGTCAGTGATAATTTCTTACATGCCTTGCGGTAATCATTGGAGCATTTTCGGAGTGGAGCCATTTTATTTGCTTTTCGTCCATCTTCCCACAGGAAATACCGCTTCGAAGCATTCGAGCAGAAAGAACTTTACTTCTCCGCAGTGGGACAGCTTTGACAATAGTACAGTTCACTAAATCCAGAAATACAACATAAATATCTTCTACGCTACGATATGAGTCGAATTCAAAATCCCAATAGGAGCCCAGCGGGCAGTCGTTGACCTGAGCCCAATTGCAATGACCGTAATCACGACGGTAGATTGCTAGAATTGACCAAGAACACATGACAATTTCGAAGGCAATACCACAATGATCACCTGTTCCACTGTGAAAGTTTTTCACATCTTGAGTAATGACTAAATCGTTATGCTATACGCTTTCCTAAAGCAGATTTGCAACCTAAAGAATCTCCCGTATGGTCTTATTGCCTTAGTTAGTTTTGATTCTATGTGGTGCATTTGCTAGTGGGTATAGGTGGAGAGGACATTGTCACTTCGAAGGAAGACCTCGAATATTTCTGTTCCACTGTGAAAGTTTTTCACATCTTGAGTAATGACTAAATCGTTATGCTATACGCTTTCCTAAAGCAGATTTGCAACCTAAAGAATCTCCCGTATGGTCTTATTGCCTTAGTTAGTTTTGATTCTATGTGGTGCATTTGCTAGTGGGTATAGGTGGAGAGGACATTGTCACTTCGAAGGAAGACCTCGAATATTGCTGGCTAACGTACAATTTCGAATTAATCAACTTCATTCAATCTCAATCAAGGACTCGTTTAGCTTCCCCGTTCTGTAGGCACTTCCGATCTATACAATAGAATATGCTGGTTCGACAGGAACGATATAAGACGATTAATTTGCTCGAGAGAATGTGCTCTATTTACAGCTTGATAGTTGACTTATTTAAGTATACTAGCGAGGTGTTCTTACTTGAGGGAAGAGTGACATTTTTCACCCTCACTATAATGACTAAACATTTTTTTTCATTTATTTAGAATAAATAGATTTCTATACTAAAGAAGAGTGGAATAACGGAAGAGAAATAACGCTAAAAATTACTCAACTAATAAAACACCTTGGCAAGCGTTTGGGTAACGAACCCTGTTGAGGATTCTTTGAACGATTTATGGCAACTATGATAGAGTCGACATCTATTGCGAGTATCAGCACCTATTGAATTTCGAAAACCAAATATTCGTTTCGATTTTTTACCTCCTGAAATAATTTCACTTTTTTTTTTCTGAATTTTGTTTTAATTTCTGAAATTTTGCTTAGTTATGAATGTTTGTTCTATTTACTAGTTAAGTGATCTGTATAAATGTACAAATAAAAATTCAATGCATATGAAAGATTAAAGCAATAAATTTTAACGTTAAAGAAACAAATCTTTTTTTAGATATCTTCATTGGAAATTAGCTCATCTAAAACATCGCCAATGCATTTGGAATTCGGCAAGCAATTTGATGATAAGAAGCTTTGAGAGATAAAACGTGCCTTTATTGAATAAGATTTTCATAATCACCAAATAATAAAAGTGCACTTAAAGAAACCTCATTCATGGGTTATCCTATCTATTGATCTACAGATTACTAGTGTGCATTTCGACTAATCTACATCAGGGTTTAGTCTATATTAGATGTTTACAATTGAAAGAGTAAGTGGCTTGTGCGATAATCGTAGACGGTAAACGAAAACCCAAATCGAGAGGAAACTAACTTAATTGAAATATTTCGAGTGCTTACATATTGATATCGAGGCAAAAAAGTTGGATTTTAGTGATTGAGCACAAGCAATAAAAAAATATTCGCTTACCGAAGATTGTTTTGAGGAAAGCCCTGCGGTATTTCACGGAAAGAATATTGTAAAGAATAGGATTACATGCTGAATTTGAATAATAACAACACCCTGTAAAATATTCAAAACTATTGATTGAATGCATTAGAGGACGATGAAAAAGCTTTCTATTTCAGTTGAAATTGAAAACAAGAGAATAAGAAGCAAATAGAATAAAAGGTCAGGCGTTGACAGCAACTCTGAAAGGTGATTTGGTCATTCCGAAAGAAGCTTATAAAAAAGTACAATGATTCAGGAACTATTCACGTTAGAATGACCTATCCAACAACCCAAAATACTCTAAGATATGGTTATTTAAAACTTCTCTACAAACAAGTAAATCATTCAACCACAATTTCTACTTCAAATGGCTGTTCGGGAGTTGGGAATAAATATTAGAAAGTAAATAAAAAAGAACCTAAAATTCGAATGAGCGATTTTTTGGCTCGTGTTGTCTTCCCAAAGTTGTTTTGTTCAGATTGATTAAGATATTTATCTGCCGATCGCAATTGAATACCAATATGACAATAAGCGACGATTATTAAAACTGCTAAAATTATTGCCGTTCAATAATTATTGCAATAGATTTTCTTCATTAATGATAAGCAAAGTATAGTGACACATTGTGGCAATCATAGCACAAAAACAATGTCGGATTTGATTAATTATAGCAGTTGAAATCGATTTCAATTCTTTTACCTCTTTCAGCGCAAATAGAAAAGCGTCTCCACGAAAGAAAACATTCATAGAAAAATATTTTAGAAATAAAATAGCGCCGCTACCAGTTTCAATGATATAATTCAGTAAATAAATGTAAAATGCAAAATATTTCTCATAATCTGAATGTTGCTTTCAATAAATCCTTTCATATTATCTAGAATGTCAATCTCATATGAATGCACAATAACTTTTATCAATTTCAAGCCTAATCAAATGGAAACCTCGGTATTTCAAGATTTTTTTTTCGAGTTGATTGAAGGTTAACTCTACTTGCTGCACAATTTATTTATTCAACGACAGAAAAGACTGCATTTTCAATGATCCCGTTTTATATCTTCTTTCTTCAGAAAATTTTTTTGTGAGAATGGTTTAGTTAACAGTGAAGTCGTTGGCGGCTCACATCAATATTTTTGCAGTTCCTTTTGGGAAACTACTTGTATTTAGGAGAAGCCTCGATTCAAAGTCGACGATCTTACTAAAACGGCTATAGCATATGTTTCATCGCTTCTTCTCTAATAAACGTAAATTTTCTAAGCTTACTAATTATTGGTATTAGTATCAATGAGATAAGTAAATTGAAAGGAGTAAGACGATGAATCAAATTTTTCTTCGCCACTCGACTATGCAGATTACCATTATCGAAAAATATGCACTACTAGTATGTCCAATAGAGAGTCGTTCACTTGTACTTTAACTAGCATCTTAGTCAACTTCATAGCTGAGCATTCGTTAACGAAATATAGACAGGGAAATGAATATGTCGATTTAAATAGTGCAGAGAAAAAGGGTTGTAATTTGTAATTAACATGAATTTATTTCCTTTAGTTCTTTTCATATATTATTTATTTCGCCGTATAATACAATAAACTTGCGGTCTCATTTCGCAAATTTACTAATCACTCAATGAATATAATATGGAGCGTTAGAAGTGGAGAAATTAGCTGCTTTATTTCCTGAGAAGAAATTCAATGGGACTCTTTCAGATTTCCGGACCAGATCTCGGATGTATACTCTGATTGAACTATGCAATTTTCGCCTTCTGTATTTGTGTCTTATGCCACCCTTTGTTTTAAGGATGGAAAAGCAAGGAGAACCTCTACGATATTCGGTAGGCTTGAAACCGGAAAAAAGATGATAATGCCTCTTTTCTCGATCAATTCGATATGGCAGTCGCCACCTTTTTACCTGGTAGAAGGAAGAAGACACTGAAGGCAAAATAGATGAGTATTTTTTGTGCGCCTGGCCTGGTTATATCCATTGCACAGAAATCCGTATTCATGATTGTCACACCGTCATTGGAGACCTGTAATAAATTAATAACTGTGTACCACTAAAGACATTCACATGTTTTCAGTGTTCTTGAAACCTCAACCGGCGACGGCTTCTTCAATACTGAATCCTTCATTGTCTGCAACATTGCATGTTGTGGACCACGAAGGATCGTTGTCACCTTCAGAATTTCCATACAGCATTGAAGCTGAAGGCGATTCGGTAGCCAAAACAGTCGATCATTGATACAGAGCCGGTGAGACACTTTCAATGCCAACACATTCCAAGAAGCACAAAAAATTTCATGAATGGGAACAATGCAACGGAATGTGGAAATGTTCACATAGTGGCTTTTATTGTCGCTTACATAAATATAGCACAGTTGGGATTAATGCATAACGGTTTTACCTATTTCGTATAGCGTAAGATTCATGAAAATCGCTCAGCTTTGCGCGAAATCCACTAATTCCAGAATTGCAAGCAACATCGGGAATTTTCAGGAATTTTAAGGATCGCTGAAGTTAGTCTAGCGATGATTGGATTGCGAATGCCAATACAAATTGCAATGCAAAACATATCTGCTTCAGCCGGATAATATTTCCACTAACTATCGATCACCCACTNCTTTACGAACAAATACATATTTTCACAATAAAAACAAAGATGATTTTTGTATTTTCTTTAACGCTATGTGGAATTCAATGGAAAAGCTTCAGTCGTGTGCAAAAAGTAAAGAAAGATGCCGAAAAAGGAAACACAATAGCAATGGGCAGCTACTAAATCAACATATGAAACATAAGGCATATAGCTTCATTATGTATATTAGCTTGCCGTAAATTTCAGTTAAATAAGCGAACGATAATGAAATTAAATTACCATATAGCTACCCATCTTTCGACAGTGAACGCAGATATGGTCAATATAGATGCATATGAGGTGAATTCAACAAGAAAGGCACGCAATTTACACACAAATGAACCGAATTTATATGGATAGACGCTGTGTAGTACATCGTATAATTCCATAGGCAAACCTATAAAGTATTGTGTACTTAGTTATAAAATTCTTTACAACAAAAATATGGATGAAATTTTGGAGTTTTTGTTTTATCGAACTCTCGAGCAATAAATCAGCGAGTATTTTAATCCTATTTTTATGGATATGAAGCGTGCTGACAACATAATTTTTGAAAGAATTACAATTTGAATGGTGGAACATAATGAGCAAGCGATAGAAATGAATACCGACTGAATAGGCAATGAATTTCTTGAAAATACATTTTCTTTTCTTTTTTTTCGAAAAGAAATTAAGGTGAGTTGTAAGGAAATTTACACATCTGTGTTGATCTTAGCACTTGAATATATCGAAAAACTCGGATACCCGAACAGCTGTCGCTCGAAAACGTCAGGAAATTTTAAAAAATCTCCCTTATATTCCTTCTAGGAAATATTATAAGTCTTTGAATTTTTTCAAGTGGATTGTAGTTTTCAAGTGGAAGTCATAGATTGTAGCTCATATTTGCTACAATTGTGAATCGTGTAGGATTAGATTATCCTCGAAGAAGGAAATGCCATCTTTAGGAAACTCATTCTACCGATAGAATGTTTCATCAACAATAGCTTTTCGTTGAATAACACTAAACCCCCTCTCCACCTCCTCGTTATATGGAAACTACGTCGCAATCTCCCAAGAGGTATCCTACATTCAAAAACATATTTACCGCTGTCGTTGCATTTCCCACTTGAACCTTTCACTATTTTCAGGAAAAACTTCAAATTTTCTAAGATTGTGCCGTCAGTTCCCTTTTACGAAGCTTTCGGTCTCATCGTTTACATAGTGGTGACCACTGCTAATCGTTTGTTAATTGAAGATGCCGAAATAATTAGTTCGATAATGGGATATTTTCTAAATCAATTACTTCGCGTACATATATTAGTTTTACGCGTGGGAACGCCTTTGACAGTATGGGATGCTAAAAAGAAATGAAGAAAAACTCTCAATAGTGTGCGTTTAACGCAATTTTAATTTTCAAGCTTCTACGTGATATTTGCTCAACTTGCAGAATTAAGTTTATAAATAACCAACAATTAATAAAATAATAATAAAATAAGAAAATAAAGCTAAGTTTTCTATCAACGTTTTATACAAAGTTCAATTATTACTAACAGTAAAATTCTAACTATACTGTTGCTTAATTCTAGTTGCCTTAGCGATTCTCTACCTGCAAATAGCATAGGTAATATTCATTCATTTCATTATTTTATTAAAATTCCGAGGTGCTAATTGAGGCGTGTCATCAAATATGCAAATATTTCATGCTTTCGCTCATGATGATCATCTATGTAAATTATGATTAAAAATTTGCATACCCATTATTAGAATGAGCAAATCGGAGATAGCCAAACTAAACAGATAATAATTCGTCGGATTATGCATTGAGCTATTACGAGCGATCACCGTACATGTACAAATATTACCAGAAACACCCAAGATGAGAATTAATCCATAGACAATCACCGTTGGTATCGCTATTGACGTCTGAAAAATTTCATCACGAAATGATGCATTCACTGCATATTTGATACGCATTTTTTTTAAAACTACGCATTATTATTATTATTATTATTATTATTATTATTATTATTTTCATAGTTTTTAGTAAAGTACCTATAATAATAAAGTATAAGAAGCATTGCTGATATTTGAAATCCTGAAATCCACAACAGCTCATATTGATTTCTGAAGAAATATTCTAGGAGATAACTGAATTGATCAAAATGAGTAGACATATGACTTACCGCTGGGCATCGATCACCAAGTACAGCAATAACATAGTCTGTAATATTTTCAAGAGCGTAGACAAGCTTTGCGCAAGAATCTTCGCTCATTTCCTTCAATAATAGAAAATTTTATTAGCCATAATTAAATTTTCATAACGTTTAAACGTTGAATTAAATATAAATATGCAAATTCTAATGGTTATATATATATATATATATATATATATATATATATATATATATATATATATATATAAAATAATGAGCAAACATTTGTTCTATTTCTTATTCACTCATTTTGGTCAGTTAACTACAGAAGCTGCATAAATAGAATGAAATAGCAATGGTTAATTGCAGAATGCCAACAAGATTCTGGTCAAGAAATCAAAATATTTAGCTGTGATTTTGCATATTCCATACAAGTTGATTTACATATGTGAAATAACTTCAATCAAAAAAGAATTTACATACGTATGAAGCCAAATGATAAGTTCTAAGGATTACATAAAACGACTTAGTGAGTAGATGGGATATTTAATAAGATGGGATTAATGCTTGCTGTATCATGAAATCTCAATTTCAACCCTCAATGGCTACAAAGTTTTAGATCGCTCAAGTAGAAAAATGCCTTTAAAAGAACCCTTATGTAAATTTCTGTCAGCAGAAAGAGAAAAGTGAATTAGAACAAACCAAAAAATGCTAAATGGAAGCTGTCTGAGCTGATTTGATTTGAAAAAGAAGAGGATAAAATTCGAAGAAAGGGGTGCTTTGTGCTAATAAAGATAAAATTCGAAGAAGGGAATGGTTTCTGCTATATCTACTTATATAAATACATATTGGTATACAAATAGATGCTTAACACTACAATATAAAATCGTAAAGCTTTACACAAGCTCATAATATTATAAGGGATTTATTTATATATTATATAATCACTTTGGCACTTCCATAATATTTTTTAAAAATATATTTTTGCATTTATAGAATACTTACATAATATTATAATATTATAAGGAAAGTCGAATAATTCTAGCATTTACAAAATCTCATCAAGAGTCAATTTATAATTAGTAGGTTTTCAATTATTTTTTCCCCGATACGCCATAATCAGCTTTCAATTTTTCATTAAAATGGGCAGAAAATTGCAGCATTAATTTACAGTCATATCTTAATGATTTCAAAATATATCCAATGTAATAGTTTTGCAGGTGCCATTGCTCACAATTCTACAGCAATATCAAGAAAATTAAATTCCAATTCGAAGCCATCTCTATATATTTCCGTATGAACAACGCTACTAGATAATGCGATGTTGTATGCAAATTTGGGAATCATCTAAACCGAATATTTTCAAAAATTTCATTCACTTACAAACAGTAATGAAGAAAACTAATAAAATTATTGACGAATAACAATAATCATTAGAGATTTGCATATGACGGGAAAAAACACATATGTAAATTAGTTCAACAAATCGGTATAACTAAAAAGTTTCATGATAACAAAAAAACAAAAAATCAACTTCAATAAAACCATTAAAACACCCAAAAATAGTATTGTGATTTTGTGGCAATCAGTATATCACTATGAACATATTGAAATGCTTCATAACGAAGCTAATACAATCAACCCAGATGTGCCCATTCCCATTTATTTCGATATTTCACAAGTGGGATAAACGAGGCGGAGCATGGTAGATGTTTTCATGCTGCTAATTTTACTCTTATTATTTACTCTTACTACTATAATGTATATTTTAATTTCAGAGTATTCAATATATCGTCTAGCAGATATCATTTCCACTAAACAAATCCATTCCGATGAAGTTGGATTATTGAGAGAGGATTCAAAAATACAAATCAAATCAAATCTTATATATTACTAAAATCTATTAATGCTAAGATTTGTTTATTATTTCATGTGAGCATTACACTCAGTTTGTCTCTAATAGAGCATCGTAAACGTAAACTAGCTTGCTTAAAGATGAATAATTTGCAGCTATGAACGAATAAGGCAAGTGAATATGCAACAACTTAGCTGCAAGAAATAAAATCGCACACTCGAATCAACCGCTATACAATGCTTTTCAGCACACTTTTAGCATAGAAATGCCGATTGAATACCAACGACATATAAATTTAATCAACGACGATTTATTAACTTTCTTTTTGAAGCTATACAAATTTATATGTCATTTAGCATTTCACATATGCAGAATAATATTAAAAAAAAAAAAAGAAGAAGCAAATTTTTAGTGATGAACTTTTATTTATTTTTTGAATAGCTTAGCAAAAATTCCATCCAAAATGATCGATGAAAAGAAAAATACTCGTTTGTTAAACGATTGATAAGCTTTTATATCGTTCGGTTTATGGTCATTTCATTTCCCCGTCAAAAAACTGTGCCAAAATAAAATTCACAAAATACACTAAAATAAGCGCAATTCTACACATCTTCTCATAATAGAAATAAATTATTCAACTTTGCAGATTTATTTTCGCATTCGATGCTTAAAATTGCTGATCATGTATATTTCAAAAAAAAAAAATGTTGAGTTATGGGTTATTTTTTGATAAAAGCCTGATTTTGCAGTTGAAAAATTTTGCCGCAAAATTGTTCCACTCACAAATATTTCATTGCCATTTTTTTCGGGTCCGTAAGCTTATAACGGCTATTTATTCATTGATTTGGGCGGATAGAGAAATCAGCCTATGTTCACATCTTATATTGGTGCCCATGAGTTTCTCTGTTTTGCAAACTCTCCAAAGAAACTGCATAATGGAAACGGAAGTGCATTTGATGAGCAATATTTTTCATTAAATACCAAAGAGGCTTTATTCTTCACGAAAAATGATGCGAAGCCTGCATATCTAAACGGATTTTTCTATAGGACGAGTTGTGTTCTCACGATGGGATTTCCTCGAATTTTTCTTCCGGAAATTTCATGCATTGGTGGAAAAGCACAAAAATGATGGAAAATAAGAGTAAAATTTGTTTGAATTTTTGCTACGAAAATCGTTAAACAATATCTTTCGACTATTTCATCGGGCAAATAAACAATTATAAGCAAGTGGATTGTTGATCAACTATGCCCAATAGAATTACGTAGCTAATCAATCACATAATCGACTCTTGACATTTGAGAATGTAAATTTGGAAATTTGGAAAAAAATATGTAGATTTAGAAATCTTAAAAATTTCGAAAGAATATGTAAATTTGCAAAATCTTTTCAGTAGAAAATTTCTTCACATATCCTTCTAAAATTTTTTCAAGAAAATTTTTCGAAATTCGACCAACAAACCTATTCGTATAATAAATCCACCAAAACTTCATTATGAATCATTTTTTATGTTTTTTTTTGATGATGATTTGAAACCAACTATTTGTCACTCCGGAAACCATCAAGGTAATGGAAGAAAGCATTTCAATATTTTGCTCCGGAATATTGACAGCTGCCGCTCCGGAAACTCGATCATAAAATGGAAGCATATGATCATTGCAGTTGTAATGATTGGCTGAGGGTAATCATAAAAGCTCTACGAAACGATAAAACGGCTTATATATCAGAAATACGGAAACCTTACCTAGAGGTATCCTAATAGCAACATAAGGAAAAATGATGAAATTGTGCGAAAATATTATATGTTAAAAGAAAACAAATGATATGCTCATGTGATTATGCAAATTAAGAAAATAATAATAATCTTCAATCAAATGCATTGTTGGTCAATAAGCAAATACAGTATTGGACAATTATGCCGACAGAATTGTGGGCGAAACAGCTGCGAATGTATTTAATAAATTTCCCAAATAAAGTTATTGTGATTGAATTATCACTCGATGACTTTGCCTATGAAATGATCCTCTCATCTGCGATCATCGATCATCGGTTAAGGTGCCAACCGATGGTTTTAGCCACGAAATGGTTCCGTCATAGATGGTCATTGGTCATCGGTTGAATTGCAAATCGATGATTCTCACATCGGAGTTTTGCCTGCGAAAAGCATTTTCCTGTTCCAACCCGTTGTGACAACATTGCGAGTAGCAGAATGCATTACAGACGGTTGCTATGGTAATATTATGCAAGATGTGTTAGTAGCGTATTGAAGGAACATTTACGTTCGCTATTTGCATCGTTTCGTTGGCAATTTTTAGCCGACTATATTTTCTGGTGTGTAAATAGTATATTATTTTTTGCAAGGTATTCACCTATTTTTTTCCAATACTGTGACGTTTTTGTTGTCTTTCTCGTGATAAATAATGTTAGCTTTATTTAGCGAATAAATTGTGCTTGCTTCCGTTTGGCTATCCTTTCACATATACTAGTGAATCACTCAATATCTATATAACAAATTGCTTACATCTTTGTAGTCGTAAATCACCAGATTTTTACTAATATTTTCATAATATAGATAAAGATACGAGAATTAACAGAGTTATCAAATCGCTTTTTGCATTCTCTATGAAAAGTATGAAAATTGACAGTGCAAATAATATCTGATGATTAAAAAATGGCCGCAAAACAAGGAAATTGCCAAAAATAGTACACGTGAATTATGTGAGAGAGGATGGTTTCCTCTTCCGTGCTGAAGTTTTGTCTCAATTCTACTATGGTTCCGTCCCGTTGCTTTATTCTATATTGTACTCCACAAGGATGGTTATTGCAGCGGTAGAATAAACATTCGTAAGTGTGCTTGTAAAATAGGCGATGATGCTTGCTCAGTTCTTTTAGCCCCTTTCAACCATCGTTTTATTAGCCTCAATATGGATATTTCTTTTCGAATCTTTTGTGAAGGAAATTTTTTGAACGCTACATCTTCCGAACTTCTCCTCTTTCATAGTTCATTCAAAGTTCCAATTTTCCTCTATTACCTCAAAACTATTCTGTCTGCCTAATAAAAGCGCTTGTCAAGTGGTATTGTCATCTTTATTACCGTTCCTAATGACCAATAAAATGACCCATCGAATCCTAATGACCAATAAAATGACCCATCGAATGCTCTACAGCAGAAAAGTTTTCTTCTTAGAGCAGAATGGAGAACTGAGGGCATATTATCGTTTTGCAATGTCTTATGGCTATTTGAACAGTACTTGAACGGATTCATAGAAATGGTTGTTGGAAGTGTTGTCCTATCCTATCGACCTTTTACTACTCCTACCTTAAAACATCGTCTGTCACGAGAACCGCCTTATGTCGACTTATCGGGATCCCTAATAATTACCTTCGATCAAAGATGATGCTAGAGGAAGCTATTTAGAACCAAAATCGAGCATATCACAATGAAGCGAATCTTTTTTTTTTACCTTACCTGAAGGGAAAATTTTCTCACTCATCGAAAACAGACCTAGTCGTTCAGGTGTATGCTTATGGTGATGTTTCAAGCTATGAAAATTGAGTTCATCTTGAAAATAAATAAATTCATGAATCACCTACAACAAATTACATTTCTATGCAAAAATTATTGCAAAATTATTTCAACTATTGCAGTAATAATAAATCAATTATTGCCATAGCTAATATTTATTTCCGCTTCTTAATGATCGTCAGTATACACTCGTAAATTTTCTAGAAATAGTACATCTTTTTTTTTTCTCCGCTTTCAATTGCAATTCCCTTTAATAAACATTCATATATATCCTATTCATTTAATGAACTACACAATGACCTATATGCAATATCAATGCAATTATGTTCAAATAGACGAATATCAAAACGAATGCGAATTGAATAAGATATAAATAGAGTTTCTCCATCTAATTTAGCCAGCACAACGTTCCTTATTTATGGGAATTTTAATGCGAATCTGAAAATGCGGCATAGAGAGCATTGCAATAGAATTACACTCATCATCACTTCAATATTATGTGATAAAGCCACAAATGAAAACATGATATGGAGTTCACACATATATCCCATTGTTAGACAGAAGAAATCCTTCCACTATACTACAGATTGCCCACAATCGTACTCTATGAATTACTAGCAATGCCATTAGCAGTTGTTATAATGTTGACACCGCAGATAATATACTACGAACAGTCAACAACATCAATAGTCCTTGTACTACCGAAACAACACTTGCAATAGAACGCTTATTTTGGATGTTTTATCGGCTTTTTTTTTCAGCTAAAAATATGGAAATTCTTATATTGGCGGTTTTAAGTTTTATTAAACAAAACAACTATTGCTTCATTTAGCATATTATTGCCAACTACTCGTAAGTATGCATTCATAATCTTTAAACAGTATAGGTTTCTAAAATCATTGAATTGCTAAAGATCTATATCGATCTGTGGTTTATTGGAGAAAGACCGCCGAGCTATCTGAAGAAGTCGCAATAAGAATGGGAGACAACTTTAAAGAATAAAATTGAATGAAAGATCACTCCAAGATCACTATTGTCATAGAATTGCATCTCTTCGTTTGATTATTGCGTGCTCTAATCTAGGCAACTTTTAATGAACAGCATCAAATTTACAACAATGAGTCTATATAGCAGTTGTTTCCAAAGGTTTTGAGCAATTCAATTTATTAACAGCAATCACGATCCTTTAAACGGTAATCAAGCACCTTCATCGAGTGAAGAATAAGCCTTGATGTTTGTTTTTGCTCATCCTCTCTGAACATCCTTCCTACTGATCATCGTTGGTTGTCGCACAAAATCCTTTATTTTTTCTTCACAAGTAATGATTTGGTCAAGAAATGGATTATATTTGTTTCTACTCACCTAGTGAAGAACAGATCTCCAGCTAACTAGCTTCTAGGTCTTCATTCAGTTCGTTGGTAGTAAGTTATCGAACTCTTTCACCTTGTAAATTACGTCAGATTGTAGATCCCCATCTTTCTATCTAATAGTTTCAACTTTAGAATCACTAAGGCTAAAGCAACAAAAAATTACTTATTATGATGTGCATAATAGAGGGACCCTCTTGCATTATTCTCCACGTTGCCTCATCAACTATAAGAGGAACTACACGTATTTAAAATGTGAAATAAAATTATTCTATTGTACCAGCCGGTTTCAATATATAAGAGGATGAATCATTTTCCATAGTTATCGTTTATTAATAAATGATAAAAGCAATTAATTTAGTGGATAAAGAATAAAAGCGCATATCATGCAATATCTGTCAATTTCCTCAGCTTACTTGATGGCTGCACTGATAAAAAAAAAAGAAAAAGAAGAAAAGACGACCAATGCAGAATTTTTTAAAAAAATTTTTCTGAAACGCAAAGTGATTTTTTTTCAAACATTTTGAATATAATTTTTAAAATTTATTATTTTTTTTCAGTTGAAAAGCATAATTTTTTCTCAGTTAATGAAACTGAATAGATGGTCACGCTATGGCACAATTCGAACACAGCAAATTCAATAATACTAGTTCCTTTTGTTTTAGAGGTGAAAGTGCTGCATAGATAGACACATAGAGAAACAAATACATATTTGTGCAAGCAGATTCGACGCTGCAGCAATATCAACCATTAGCAAATGCAGAGCGCTTAAAATATAGAACAGCATTAACGGATCCTATCCTGGAAAGGAACGTGGGGTTGATTCTTTGATCGTCGGTTATTCAAAATGGAGCAGTCAATCCCCCGGGTTGGATTTGAGAGTGAGGTAAGCGATGAACTCAAAACTGAGGTCTTTGAAGTCCCTTGCATGCTGATTTAGCTATAGGAATCGTAGTACTAGTCAAGAGGTTATAGCGCCTTGTGAAGGATAATCGATATCGACAACAAACTGTGTGCCACTAGTAAGCAAAAAAAAAGAATAATTGACGGAAATAATTGAGCTCAAAGCTAGTAAAATTAGATATAAAAAACTAGAGGGAAATGCATTTGTGAAACGAGGAGAAACTGAGAAAAAAAAATTCGTTACTTTATTAAATTCCTTGGCATTACATTCAAATAACTTACTCTTCAGAATGCATCATACTAGCGTTGTATTGAATATACGAGTTCCTCCTGTGGATTTGATCTGTCATGAGTCGGTTATCGGAGTTGTTGTCGGAGTTAAATTCATCGTCGGCTCCGATATTCTTCTTCATTAAAATCCAGAAAAAAGATGAGGTAAAAATCGGTCTTACTTTACGCTATCGCCATTAAACGTATAAATCCTCGAATAGGTAGGTATCTGTCCGCTTGCACTAAACATAAGTAACGTTCAAGCATTCACCGAGGTTCTGTTTTCTGTATTTGAGAATCACAAGCAGCTGGTAGCAGTAATTTGTATAGGCGAGGAGAGACCAATCGGCTGGCATTAAAATATGATAGCAAATATACGCTAAATAATCTATTGGAACGCCGTCACAAGATGGTGGTGAATTGGGGCAATACTTAGAAGTGAGGGAAACGGCAGGATTTCTTTTACCTCCTTACCAATCCTCCCATATATCACTCTTCGGATGCCACGTCACCACTACTTTACCACAACATATCCCATTAGCCTATAGTTCGTTCCCAATGATCATTCAGTGGATGAGTTATTGAGATACAAATTATGGAGTCTAAGTTATCTATGTGAATTTTACTATATATCTAGTCAGAGATGACTAAAACCAGTTTTTTTGCTTAACGATTCCTATAACTATTATGTCTATGTCGTTATCTATGTGAATTTTGGATGCATATTTGTGCATCTATCTTTCGAGATTTAAACAAAGTAAACACTGAAATTATGTAAAGGGATTAAGAAATTTGGGAGCATAATGAAACACGACATCCCATTTTCAGCTTAACTGAAAAAACCTTGCGGATGTCGCTAGAAATTTTAATGTGCCAACAAATTCGAATGTGTTGTCCAACGGTCTCATTTTTACTTCACCAACATCTAGCCATTGAAAAGTGTTATGGGCATTGTGGAATTAGTTGAAAAAATAAAGAATTGCATTACATATTTTACGATTTGTTACTAGTTAATAAAACTATTTGGCCAAGTGAGTAGGATAATACAAATACATTGTGTTAGGCCTTCTTGAATTTTTTTTCCAATTAGATAATCACAATTTTTTAATTCATCTTCGTGAAAGTTTTTAAAATCAGAAGGGTTTGAGTTAGCTAATTCTATGAAATCTGGAGCAAAGATAATTCCGGTTCTATGGTGGCATTTCCGCTTTCTATGGATTTCTAGAGGACTAGAAACACCCGGCTGACTCTCTAGTATAGTCACTAGTGAGTAAGCTTCTAAGATCAATAAAATGATAATTAGTGAACACAACATTATTTAGGCTGCTGGAAACAACAACAGCAAATCATCGCTTGTTGTTTTGCGTGTTTTATTGTCATCAACTGTGAAAATCATTCATCGAAAACAAAGACGAGAGTGTAATTGTTGGTCACTTCAACGCAATCACTGCTCTATATAGATTTCAGTTTGTATGAACAATATTCAATTATAAGGTTTATTTGTTGGAAACACATTTGTCGATTAATATTTCACACCGGAGCTCCAAAGTTGATGATTAATATTTCACACCGGAGCTCCAAAATTGATGATTAATATTTCACACCGGAGCTCCAAAGTTGATCTCCTCTCACCAGCAAATAGTCACGTGATTTTCTAGAAAGCTTTATTTAGCACTCTATTCTTCGCAAAGATATATCACGTGAAATTTAGGCGTGCACAATCCATATGGCAATACAACAATCTTTTAATGCCGAGCTACATAGAAAAATGTTGCCCGTTCTCATAAAGTTTTGCAAACATTCCTGCCAACGTCCTTACTTAGTCAACATCATCGATAAATATTCGAAAAATATTCTTATTAGTTTAAATTTGTATATGCAAATTATGGCAATCGCTACCGCTCGAAGTTAATGTATTGAAAATTAAGAATATATAATTTCATAAATAAACATACACTTACACATAGATGAGTTTGTTGAGGTGAGGATGTGTTTTTTTTTGTTTTTGCTCTGCAAAATGTTTAAATTACATCATTCAGGATGTAAAATAAAAACAAAAAGTCCTGCTAACGAGCACATAGAAATCTGCAAGTTTGAGAACTTTCAGGAAACTCTTTCGAAAAAAAAAATTATAGACAGCTTAATGGTCATGAAATGCAATCCTAAACGATTTAAATTGAACGAGGAAAACTGTTGCACTAAACGATTCTCTTGAAATAATTATGCATTGAGGCTTTTCAATAATTATAGGTGAAGAAAATATTTGTACGATGAGGAGGTTTATTGCAACTATATATTTAGATTGTAAATTAAACGCCTATGAAGTGTTTGAATGATGCCTTTTAGGGATCGAAATGTTTGCTTCCGAGATAGTCTTCTAAATTATTATTTTTTTTTTCGGATGTTGAAGAATGATTCCCATATATTGCAAAACTAATTTATTTGGGGAATAGCGATCGCCTTTTGAGAAGAACGATAAAAACTATGACAAATTACTGTAGCAGCATGCAAAAATCATTAAAATTGATATAAACAAATGATATGAACAAGTGCTCTTTACATGTTTGTATAAGGAACTTCAAGTATGAATATGATCAGGCTTAAATTAGAGATTTATTCAGCAAACCTCATCCTCCTCACCTCCTCCCCGGCTTATGATCTGAAACGACTCCTAATATAGGCCAACCGATTGTATGAATTATACGACGGCGAACTTGTGGTTATTAACTAAGCTGCTTCTGCTCTAGTTGATTTTTAGTATAAATCCTCCCCAAGTTGTTTTTCGTTTGTGCCAAATTCCTCTAAAAAAAAAAACAAAATTCCGTGTTGATCTGTTCATAATCTTGCGGGTATCCGCAAACGGATACGAAGGAATGAGTAAATTAGTGGCATAAAGTGGATTAAACCAAATAGATATGGATGGCAGACAAGGAGATTGGCGTTATATGCATATTTGCTCATCAAGGGCCGCATCAAAGTGATAACCAAATATCATTGAATAGCTTACGAGTGCATAGGTGTGCCATAAAGGTGAGGAGGATATGTTGCGACTCGACTAGCATTCACCTTACTTGGTCAACCATCTTCATAAACCAATAAATAAATATGCGGAATAATAATTTTCCTTTCTCGAATAACTTTGCAACCTATACAGAACAATTTATGAAGAGCGCTGTGAAATGTAAAACGATCAGTGCAAAATATAAAGAATTTTTGTCCGTCTTTAAATTGCTAATAATCTCTTCCGTCGTTTATGGATGAACAACACAATACATAAGCAAAATAATTTTGAAGTTTTCTCCGCTTTTATCGGTGAAAACATTTGTGGTCCTTTAAATTCGAAGAACTACCAATCGCTTAAATATGGAACGTTTCGGATGGTATCTAAAGTTGTGACTGACATAAATTATCTACTCCACTTAGAGAAAAAGCATTCAGAGACCAACCCAATATCATTCACACTCAACTGGCATCTATTACAGCTAACTGAGTGCGCATTTAGTGCAATTTCGATGTGAGTCGATGAACTAAGCTCGAATATATTCCTCGGGAATATTAGCAAGTCGCCTAGAAGATGAATAAGTGCTAGGATAGGAGGTGCTCGTGAAGTGAGCTGATGTGTGAATGATTGAAGTCAGTCTGCTAGTGGAGTGTCCCCTCATATGCAACATACCATTATAAATTGAATGTAACCAACGCCCCCTAATCGAAAATATTTTTCGTCTTTCCACAGTTGATTTCGCAAACACCATGAGCAATACTGCGAAGGTGTTCCCATTGACGATAGTGAAAGATTACTGATTTTGAATAAGATTTCACTAAAATTTTAATGCAAATAGTAGGCAAGCACGAAAGGAAATCGTGCGTATATCAGTGAGACGGAAACGATTCATCCAGAAAGAAAACTGCAAGAACTTTTCTTAAGAGTTCAACCGCCTACGACCATTATGCTACAAAGAAAATGCCCTTAAGAAAAGATCTCAAATCATTTCGATACAAAACTAAACGTTAATAACTTTTTGCATTAAACCTTCTCTCAAATAAAATTAATTGTTCTTTGAGATGAGATCAATGATTATATCATTTAGATATCAAATCAAACATTGTCTTTTTTCAGCGAATTTTTGAATCGAAATGAGGCTTCTTTAGCGTCTTCTTTCTATTAGTTCATAGAAATATGCTTGCTACTTCATTAAATGAAATCTGAGGCAAAAGATATCCTATCTTATCTTATTAAGAACAAATCTATTTTTTTTAAAGTGCTGTATGTCAAATTTGATTCATTTAGTGGAATTCTTTCATATCACAGATTAAATACTAGGCGTACTAGACTCAGGTTGTTTGTCGAGCAGAATAAATTTTTGCATTGTAGCCAGTCTAAAGGTGGTCTTTCTTATGCTTTAATTGGCTGTTGTCGATTCGATGCTATCGATGCATACATTTTTTCAGAAGAAAGTGACCAATAAAAAGGGAGTATCACAGTAGTTTGCAAACTACCAATTATCGTAGTTCATAGTCTTCGTGGGATCGTCGATTTTTTCCTTCTTATTGCTTGAGAAATTTTGTGGATTGGTCTCGCAACGAAACGTTTCGATTTCCATCTCCTCCAGGCCTATTATCTCTTAATAGTTTTCAACTTTCGTGAACACTTTCAAGATTAGCCGTCTAAACCATATGGACCAACCCAAAGGACCAACTGAAAAGAGACTCTGCAGCCTGTGCAGGATGCAACGATTTGGCTCTACTTCGTGGAGCTTAATAAAGCATTTCCTGCACACTGTAGATGCGATATTTCTTTTGTGCGGAAGCAGGACATGAAAAGAAGTTTTACACGTTTCCATGATACCAGGAAATAGCTCTTTTCTAAATCACTGAGGTGGATAACTTGTCGAATATTGTAGTTCATTGAACACATAAAGCGGAAGTTGTTCATTCAAAGAGAAGGTGGCAGGTGGGCGAGGGAGGGAGGATCGACAGAATAAGAGATGGGATGAGATGGCTCAAAGACGAGTGTGGAGACCTTCGCTTGTCATAAAATCAACACTTCGAAATTCCTGACTAAAACAATTCATATTCAAGCTCTACTCGAACCATCCAAAAAGCCGCATAGCTTGAGATTATGAGAAGCCATTTTTTCTCTGATGGCATAAAAATGAAACAACATAACAAATTCATTGAAGCGCTAATGGAAGTGAAGTTCCAGACACTGAGCCTATTCGAATCAGCACATTATTAGTTCCAATTACCTTATGTTCGTGTCCTGAAGTAAATTAATTAAAAGTGTATCATATTTGAATAATCCAGCTAATAGGATTCGTTAATTCGATTTCACAGTCATCAGAATCAAGACGAGATTTGCAAATGGTTTTTGATATTCCTAGTCGAAACTTATATGCAGGTTTTTCGAATAATAATCGCTAAATACTAGGTTGTTTTTTGATGACCAATGAAAACTTGTCCGCAGACTGAGACGAGGACAACACCCGTCTGCGGACAACCTTTCATTGGTCATCAAAAACACCCCATTATCATTCCCAGTCTGAGCCGGACTTCATTTGGCTCATAACTCAAAAAAAAAAAACAAACATCAAACATATATACGCTATATACTATTAATTTCTAGAGTGAAATATGAATGCCGTAGAAATTTCATCCTCTCTACTGCTTCAATTATCACTCGCGTCGACAAAACGATTCCACCAAATATGAAAGGCCTCTTATGTGGTCATAAATGCTACAGAAGACTTCAATACGTTAGGTTATAACAAATAGGTAGAATAAGTTAGTGCCAATAGAAAATTGAAAGATGAACGAAAATTGTGAGGTATGAAAGAGAAAATTCCTCATCAGGTACTTTCAACTATAGGCGCCTTTACTTATCACGTAGCCTCTTCTCGAGAAGGTGTGTTCGTTTGCAAATAGAATACACAAAATTTAATCGTTTGATTTTCAGTGCTACAACTAGCTTATGGCTTTTTACATGTTGTTTTTCTTATCTGTTTGATAGTTATAAATATTTACTTGCTTACCTATATCGCTTACATATATGAAAAAGTTTGAAAGGAACTTGGAAATAGGCAACACACTATGAAATTTGAAGAGAAATTCGACATTTACTCTATTTGTGATGAAAATAATCAATAAAAGCGCTATATGCTATTAGCTACGCATATATAAACAATGTTTAATGAAGGTTAAAATCACTTCGATTCGAATATATATGCATATGCTCGATTATTCAGCAAACGCAGCAATAAAATTCTAGAGGAAACAATTGCGTCAGCATGGAGATTTTTTCCGGTCATTGATGTAATTAGAGTAAATTTGGATGAATCTGCATTCAGGAAACCTTTCGGTCAAAGACGAAAGATCAGGCAACTATTACGTTGGAATCTGTAGCGGAATTTTACATACTGCTGAATTTTGCAAGCAATCTTGTCAACATGAGACAAGAATAATAAATTATATGGTGGGAACAGCTTACTGCGCCAAAAAGCTCTAGCGTTTCATACACGTTCTTCCTCCCCCCCCCCAACAAAAAAAACGCGGACGCGTATGAGTTACAGAATCATCGCATCAAACATCATAAATATTTAAGCATGCTTCATAAGGCATAGTGCATTCATAGTGAACGCCTCACACAAACCGATCACTGCCTAGCACAGGCGAGTTGGCAAGCGCGGTATGCATGGTTGCATTTTAATATCAAAGGTTGCACGTACTAATAGGAAACATTCTTCATCGACCTTTTCAGACTACCATGTGGAACAACAATAACCTTCATTTTTTTCGTCCCTTCCATCTGTCAATTATTCCACAGGTAAAGTGAGCAGCCAAAATTAATTTGGGGGTCAGAGGTCACCACATTACGTTGCAGATTAAATGACTAAATTTCTCAAGGAATATACATATTTACACACAGGTATATAGTTAAATAGCATATACGGCAGCGAAAGGTGAACGAAACGTAGGTCAATAATATGTGGCTGAATATGATGGAGTGTGAAAGGTTCAGCAGTTAAACGATCGTATAGAATAAGCCACATATTGGAATGCGATCGTGATATTTGCTTCAACGATTACTAAGATCAAAGCAAATTCAAATATGTTGAATGCATGCAGCCATAATAGCCTAGTTGAGCGAAGCGTCATTCTTGGCCGTTCCTCTTGGCCATCTACTATACCTCTCGTCCATTATGCACCGAAAGACCCTTCACGAAATGCTTCTATACACTATTTAAAACGTCACTTAATTTAACAGAAAATTGTCAGCTAATAGCAAAAAATAGGAAATATAATTGAAAAAACAACTAGAAATATGTCCAACTTGCTTAAATTAAGCTGTTGCCACAGCTCAACTTCTAAGTGTTTGCTTGGAGAAGTCATCGTTAGTTAGAGTACTGGATATTTGGGTCCTAATTTGTTCGTTGTTAAATTCTCTCATACAATTTACTGCGCTGAACAAGCTGGCATTAATCCTCGAATTTCACCTTTTATTGTGTCATTAAACGAGATATGAAATAGAGTTTTATAAAGTGAGATAGAAAATTCAATCAATAAGAGCATTTCATTGTGCATATCGAATTTAAATTTAAAGGCTGAAGGCTCATCTGCTCGAACAACCGTTATCCTTACTACGCTAATTAATTTTTATCTACTATACAAAATGAATCAAAACATGAATCACTTTATGATAGATGATTCACTTTAAATGGTTCTAGATAAATAGCTACTGAAAGTAGGGGATGAAAGACCGATCAATTCTTACTAAGAGTTACGCGAAGTTATGCGGCGGTCGCATTTTGAGACCAATTTTGAGCCGCTGTAAGAACCACTTCATCATAAAATTTCTCAGACTTTCGAAGAAAAAATCCTTAACCGATGTTATAATTTGAATTCTCTCTAGATGGCTCAACGAAACACCTATTTTGTCCTGAAATGGCTTCTGACCGCTAACATGGTTCAAAAATGGCTTAGAGATGGGTGATTAGCAAAATACCTTTCACGAGGACGTAATTCTTCCGTTCAATTTTGTTGCGTCGCGATTTTTTTCGTTGAAGAAGAATGGGCCACAAAAAACTGGTCTACTGATTTCGATTTCAACTGCACGGAAACCACTTCGGCGTCCGGTGAGGTGGGAAGTTTTTTGCATTAGAGAAGAAGCAATTTCAATGGTAATTTGTATTGATGTTCTATCTCAATGAAGCATGAACTCTGGATTTCCCGCGTATCGCCGATAAAAATAACCAAAATAATGGGTACCATTGAAACGAGAAAAAAAATTAGCGTTTTTTTGAGCAAAAGGCAAAAAAATAATTGAAAAAATGACTGAAGAATAGAATATAGACAGCCATCTCTGTAGCATTTGGTCCTAAGGCCAAAGTAATGGCTTTTTTTCCATAGATTAGTACGGGTTTGCGCAATGGCTTATTTTACCATGACTACATCACAATCTTGACGTGGCAATAGACCTTACGTCAGCTATTAAACACCTCAACTTGCATTTCGTGGATACCTTGGCTGTCACAAAGCAAAGCTACGTACGCATGATGCAAGACTTTGTAACCCTCGTTGCTTGGAAAAAAATTCGATCTGAGGTCTCAACAGTGAATTTCTAAGAATTTCAGTGATTTTTTAAACTGGCACTTTCTTTGAGCGGTTATTGAGTCTCTTGAACAAGTAAACATCCCATCAAATAAATTAGTACATCACATCAATAAGAAGTGAGTGGTGTTTAATTTGATGCATTTCGCATATATTAAGTTGCAGTAGTTCAGCAGCTATTCACTTTCAGACATTGACCCCATTTTTCAGACCTATACAGTTATTCTTTTTACTATTATATATATGTACAATATATATATATATACATATATATATATATATATATATATATATATATATATATATATATATATATATATATATATATATATGCCCATACATAAATAAATACGCAGAGATGTATGTACGTAAATAAAGTTATACGTAGGAAACATCTTATGCAACGTCCCAATTTCCAGTCAAATCGAAATCGTTCGTTTCAGCAGATTCGCAAGAAACTTCATAAAAGTCTCTGCTAATGATTGATCATAGATCATCTTTGTCTCGAACAAATAAACCCATTGAAGCTACTAGTTGCCTAAGTAGGAGGAAGAAGTAATACGGATGAATATGGGACGCTGTAATGAACAGTAGAATTGAAGCAAGCAACCTCCATCATAAACGTAAACCTTTCATACCTCAGTTGGCTTTTCTCTATTCGACGAAAAAGATGACGAAAATTCTTCCAAAATTTCACTATGAAATTACAATCATGCGAGATGTCACAACGGTTTACCGATGAATCACCTCAATTTTGCCAATGAAATATTCAGATGGATATAAACAATTCTGAGAGGGAAATATTCAAAGCAGCGTATATTTCATCGGTTGGCAACTTAACGCGATCGGTCGATCAGCAAAAACTCTATGAGATCACAGTCGCTGCTGGTAAAGATTTGCGGCGTGCAATGCTGAATCAATGGATAAAACCAGATGGAGGTAGGCCATTTCAATATTGTTTAACAAACCTTTCAAAATGCATCCAAGAAAGTGTTGAGACAAACGATGGGGATGGGAGGGGCATGACGGACATACATGCGAACATGCATGGGGAGGGGAGGAGGAGGGGGAGGGAAGGAGGAAAGAGAGGAGGGAGAGGTTGAAGCTGCTTACGTTCCACAATCTACATTGTCGTGCAAAGTGCATAATAATAAGGCATTCCTCTCAACTGCGTGATGCAGGCAAGTTAGCTCTTGCGTTGATCTCGAAACAAACTCTGAGCCCTCAAAATTAATCGTTTTGAATTTCATATTTTCATGCAATTGAAATTTGATAATTTTACAACTTTTTTAAAATAATTTTTCCTATAAACAAAAAATTATAATTCTATAAAATAATTCAAAATTTACTCTAATATCTAATCACTATGAAATGCATCCAAAATTTCTATCCAATCTCAGTATTGCGATAATATGTTGCGTAATCCTCTACGATTTTATCAATGACTATAGCGCTCGTCACTCACCGAATTATAAATGATGAAATTATCTATTTAATAGTGATTTTACTACTATTCAAAATCCAACTATAAATTCAAAAAGATGGTTGATTGATCGCAAATTTCATTGAACATCATCGCCAGCTGAACATCCATCTTCTTAGACTGGCACTATTTCATTCGAGTGATTCGATGATATGTGCCACTTTTCTGATAGAGTGGTTACAATTTAGTAGAGTCCCTCATTCATCCACATTCATATGCAAGAGACATGCTTAAATATTCCGATCTATTAAAATTTTTTTTTTACTGAAGCTCCTCAATGATTCTGCACTTCCATTTATCTACTTAAAAATGCTTGCGCTTTTATTGAGAGCTGAATGATTGACTAGTTGAAGAGTTTACATCACAAATTTGAAGTTATATAACGCTAATTCTAACAAGATAATGTTTTTTTTGCATTTTGCACTTTTTTTTGCATTTTGCATAACATTGCATTTTCCTGTAATTCTTTTTCATATTTGCAATAAATGTAACACAATAAGCCAATCTTCCTTTCGAAATACCTGATTAACGCATAGTTGTTGTTTCGATAAAAGTCCTAAGTGTGGTTTTTATTAGTGAAAAAATACATATGCAAAATCTATAATGCTCGATTGCCATATTCATCTCTACGAAAGCAAATTGAGAATTTGCGCATAGCAGAGAAAAAAATATTAGTGCAAATTGTGGATATTTTGCTCCAATCAAAGAGATTTTTATTCATGCATGTAAATTTAGTCTCGCTTGTTGGCCTCAAAATATAATATTTCATTAGGGAAGCGATAAAGATTAAATCCGACCTCTTAACTGGGCAATAACCCTTTATGGCCAATAGTCGTTTCATTATTTCAGAGGAAATCAGCTTTGAGGAGGCATTCAATATTTATGAAAATATTGAACGATTCGATTTGGAAGCGATTTTCGAGAGAATCGATACACAACGCACTGGATTTGTTCAGTTGAATGAATTACTGCAACACTTGCATAAGGTCACTAATAGTTTCTTTTCTTTCAACCAGATTGTAAAATTTCCTGGGGAATACTTCTTTGCCCTGAATGTGCTATGATTATTTCAGCAAGTCTACACGATAAGATTATCAGTAGAACAAAGCAATAGAAATGGAAATTATGCTGACAGATACGATATGCAGATGAAGAGGCTTCTTAGTATGAAATATGCAAGAATAATTTTGATTGTTGAGCAGAGGATTCCAGCTAAAGTTTTCGTTTTTCGAATATATATGGCACATTTACATAGTATGCATATTTGCAAAATATTTTCAAACAACATTTTGCCTAACGAGGTGTATTCTTTGCAACGATCGATTTCCACTAGCAAAAAGAGCTCGTTAGATTTGATGGTCTACAGAATCAAGAACCTAATAAATTCCTTATAAGAACGAACGCAATGAATTGCTCATAGTTTGGATTGATGGATCAAATATTAGATCATATATTTCAAACAAACCGATTAAAATTTCTCTAAACTGAAGATTATCAAGTTAAAGAAATCTGAACGTGATTCATAGAATGCATGTAGTGGATGCATAGAAAACATTTATTTAATAAACCCTTAGTGCACTCATTCGAGCGCACCTATATCCGATTATTGCGAGAGAAATAAACTTCCAGCCATGCACTTCCGCATTTCGAGTACTTTGAAAATTAAAAAAAAAAATTATTTAAATGGCTCACAGATCATGCGTGGGAAGACATCACCTACGATTGTGTATCGCGAATTTAGGAATTTTTGAGGCCTCCCATTTCTTTATTCTTCCACTCTGATGAAGAGATTCAAAAGTCATAGCGCATTAGGAACAGCAATTTGCATATTTCATCAATATCGGAACAGAAAAATGATCGAAAAAATTTGATTGGTTGAGTGTTATAATGCACCGCTCGCTGTCTGTTTAACGACATCGCTTAACAACACTTCTAACACGCCTGCATTAAAAAAAAACAAAAAAAACTTCATTGAATATGACCGTAATAAATGATATCGCAATCATTATTCGTTCAATCTAGAATATATCTTTGTGCATCACTTAAGCAATATTCATTAGTAAAATCATACCTCCTCAACGTTCACAGCGCTATATTTTTGTGGACGCGGATATGACATCAGTAAGTGATACATATATAATGCCTACTAGTTTCTATGTTGATGTCTATAAGCTGATACTTCCAACAGAAGAACCGCTGAACCTGAAGTAACGAAATGATCGAACTGAATCATATTGATTCAACGAATAAAAACAAATTATAAATAACTAAAAAACACCAAAAATGTGCACATGATAAAATTAAACGAAATTTCCTATCGGCTGCATAATGCGTGTTATCTATCATTCAAGTAATTGCTGCAACCGCTACACAAATATACAACACTATTTTATTTGCATAAACCATCATTTCGTAGCTATTAGCTATAAATAATCAGGTATTCACCTAGCCAGGATCGAGTAAGGAAGGCTCATACGACCGAAAAAGTCCATGCCAATGATCACCAAATTGTAAAAAGGTGGTCCGCACTGATAGGGTTCATTTACGCTTGCAATGCATGCACACTTTATCATTGTGATTAACACTTGATATAACGAGAAATTGTTTCCAGGCGATCGATATCGATGAGGAGGAAAAAGACGAGGTGCGTATTTATCTTAGTTCAATGGTTACGAAAGGATCAATCAACTGGAGAAATGTATGAGATTTACAAATTTCTATGAAACAATTCTAAATGAAAGGAATTATGCAGCAACTATAACCACATATAATTATCGAAAGCAATTACTGCTGATCGCTTTAAGATAGTTTTTTTAGCTTGCAAACTTCTTGCTATATCCGATCGATTAAATGGGTGGGAAATGATCTTTGAAATGTGCATTGCAAAGATGTTTGATAACGGTGTCGTGTCAGATAGTATGTGCGTACATGTTTGTCTGTGTACGTACATGTGTATAAGTATAGACATGTGTGCATGTGTACGAATGTGTGTCTGTATGCCAAATAATTCCCACTGGGAAATCATTGTTGCTGGATTTGTGGGATCTGGTAGATATTGCGCATAATAAGTTGGCTTTCCATCCAGTAATTCATGTTCATCTCTCCACTTCGAAGGAAGTAATGAACGTTTAAAAGTCTCTAAAACTAGCTTGAATTTTATGTTGGTCGAATTTTCACTTTACCCAGGCCGGTTCACGCAGAAAAATTGAACATATTGTGGAACAGTGAGGTGGGGGAGGGGGGAGGGGGGTGGCTAGATCAAATCCGCGAAGCCACTGTTCTGGAAAAAGTGTAGCTTTTGTTGATAACTTTCGAAACGGGTTATTCAGACAAGTTGGATGCAAGATTGCATATAATTAGCATGCATCTCCATTTGTTTTGATGACAAAGCGCCCAAATATAGCATTGATGAAAATACATTCCATTATGCTAACAAGCCTTGGGCAGTCTCTGGGATACTCTTCGACTGGAGCGATCGCTGAGATGAGCACACCATTGGGAGTAATATGCCCGTTGTACTATTGGGATACTTACTATCCATGTAAAGAGAAAGCTTTGATGGCCCTAGGATCGACTATGGATTGCAGTCATTCTGATTGGACTAATTTCCCTAAAGCATCACTAACAAAGAACCATACATAATATGAGGTGTTTCGCAAACTTAATTATCGTTTCGCACAGTGAATGTAATTGGCTTATATATTAAAAACATCCCGCACAAATCTATGAAGGATATCATTTAATATTTCCTAGTAAAACTATGCCAAGATAAGAGCAACAAAAATTTCCAAGCGAATAGTGGAAAGATGAGGAAATCCTAGCAACAATATAACATTCATATAGGACAGAAATTTTACTAATTTCACTCAGCAAAAAAAAAGAGTGATCAATGTGGTGGATACAGCATTCAAAAATCATTGCTTGATCATAGTGAAGTGGAAGAACTTTCGAGAATGCGTTCTACGAGAGTTAGTAGTAATGTAAAGCTCAAAATCTAAATTTAATGAAAAGCGGAACAATTTTAGATGATAGTAACATATGAACGAGTGAAGTAGAAACAATATCTACACCTCACAGTTTCCATTTTCTACAGTATTAATGCGAAAATTATACTGCTTGATGGAAACGTTTCTTTGAATCATACTTGATTGTTGTTGTTTTTGTTTTTTCATAGAATTTCCACTCTGTTAGAGCTCAACGAATGTTTTGATGTCTTAGGAAGCGATGGAAGCAATCCCTCAAAACCCTCAGGTTGAGTTGAATTTTTGCGAGTTGCACATCGTGATATATTTAGCTGTTTAGCACAATTGCATATGTAAGCAATTAGTTGAATAAACACTAGTAGTTAGACTGAATGAATAAGACGAATGGCAATTAATATGCGATTGTAGCATAGACCTTCTTAACTAATCAATCATCCTTTAAAACATCCTGAAATCGCAAATTAGATAAAACCTACTATTAGTGCTATCATTTATCAGCACCTTTAATGTTAGAGTATTCGTACTTCATTCGACTCTTATCATTCAATGTTTCAGTCATCGGCAAAAGTTGTAATCAGTCCACTTTATCAACGGCACACAGGTGCTGATAAATACCTGCACCAGTCCTTAACGATAAAGTTACCTCGTAGGGTATGAAAAGAAAGTTCGTTCCTTCTACTCCACGAGCAATCCAATAAGCAAAGAAAGAGACGAAGACCGCTAATGAATCCTCGTTTCATTCCGTTTGCTTCACATACCTTAAGTAAAGGAGATAGCTCCATCATTTGCACTTTCCGATGCCATACAATGTTAGACTTATTGATTCTCATAACCATGAAAACCATTCGATCTTTGGTCCCGTATGGGTGCAAATAGATCACTAAAGTACAAATCACATCATAAGCCACCATCGGAAAGAACCTTAAGAGTTCATTGAGTGAAAAGTTAAGCTTCCTACGAGCACACGCAAATAAATCCACTTTCAAAAAATTGACTAGGATTTGGCTAATGACCCTCTTGGCCAATTCTTTCGCTTGTCTTGGCCACAATACAACGCTGATTGACTTGGTGTCTAGTCAAGAGTCGTGTAAAGATCTCAGGTCTCCTCGCCTAGAATTAGCTGAAATTGGAGAGGAGGTGCTGATGCTCATCGATCGTCATACTGCATCAGCAACCGCTTCCAGCAGCATTTTTGGCAACTTGATAACTTCCTAATTTCGGGCATTTGACTTCTATTAATAAAATTTTGTCTCAAAGCAACAGTAATTGTTCAACATCTTTCCACCCCTCCCCCATCCTCATCCGAACTCCCCCAACCTCCAACGTTCAAAAATTTCGAATTTTTGCACCTTAAACAGCTGATATGACTATGTTCGCACCTCTATCTAACGTGCTAATTATGACAGGGGGATTCGGCCCTATCCTAAGCTACGAAATGCAGGCCAGCGTTCACTTGAAATGTCATTCGTCTGGCGGAGATTACGCTCTAGAATTTCAGGTGAAAAGCACTACTACTTTTTTCGAATTCAGTGAATTGCTTTCTCTATATAAAGTTTTTGCTATTCAGTGAATTGCTTTCTCTATATAAAGTTTTTGCGTATATTATTAGCCCACATAGACGATGCAATCGAATCAAAGTGAGTTGCTGGATGTATTTCAACTCAGGAAGTCATCTCAGGCTAAACGACCTCAATCCCATCATTACAATCGCTTCGATGATTCAGAGCATAGTTTAATCTGTAGTAAGCAATAAATAATCCATATAAGATCGTTTGCCAGAGTGGAGAGAATTCAGGCTGATTAGAGCCGACACTTTCATAACTTCCCATCAAATAATAAAACGTGAGCAGTGTTAGGTTTAAATTTTGATCTACTGAAGTTTACAAGAACACTGTTTTATGAGGTGACCAACTGTAGAAAGCAACCGTACACCCGTACTGTGCAAAGCAGCTGTCAGTAAAATGTCTGCTGAAATTACTCATTCGTAAATGTCTGTAATTTCTATCGAAAACAGTGGATGAATGGGATAATCGGCCTATTGGATCAACTTCAGATATGCGTAGCTATTAAACAACTGGTCTCTAGCTTTAACTATTATTCAGTCGAGACTCCGGCATAAGCGAATATATGCACAAAAGCGCTAACAGATCGACTCGGTGATTTCATGATGCTTCTGAGTATCGACAGCTCACGAAGAAGGTGATAAGCAATCACTAAACTGGGAATACAAGTTTTATAACTGACATCGAGGTAGAGGGATTACTGAAATCATATAGGCCATTCTTTGATTTCATGTTCATTTGAAATTCTTTAGTTAGCGCTTGCGATGCTCTTTCATTTACTTCTTTGTTAAGGTTTAGTCAATCACATCGTTTTTTTTTCAATTTTTATTGCCTCTTCTTTTACATCTCTTGATTGAATTTAGCGTTCTGCATGTTTTTTAACTTTAAAAAAACTTTTAAACTTAGTCAAACTGCAATGATAACATTTTTTGGAGCATACGTTTATTCCTCCTCTCTATGTAGGTCTATCCTGTTTATTCTATGGTGGGTTTTGATATTCTTTTCTTTCATTCGGATGGTATTTTTCAATTTCAAGTTTTCTCGTTTCCATTGCTCTCGCTATGAAAATTCGACTGCTACAAACCACAGTTGCATTCATCAAGCTGTCTATGATAAAACGTAAGCTTTCATGCGCAATATAACTGAATAATGTATGCCACTTGAGTGCGACTTCGACATGTGGTACTAAATTATAAAAATCGACATGTGGTACTAAATTATAAAAATCGACATGTGGTACTAAATTATAAAAATCGACATGTGGTACTAAATTATAAAAATCGACATGTGGTACTAAATTATAAAAATCGACATGTGGTACTAAATTATAAAAATCGACATGTGGTACTAAATTATAAAAATCGACATGTGGTACTAAATTATAAAAATCGACATGTGGTACTAAATTATAAAAATCGACATGTGGTACTAAATTATAAAAATCGACATGTGGTACTAAATTATAAAAATCGACATGTGGTACTAAATTATAAAAATCGACATGTGGTACTAAATTATAAAAATCGACATGTGGTACTAAATTATAAAAATCGACATGTGGTACTAAATTATAAAAATCGACATGTGGTACTAAATTATAAAAATCGACATGTGGTACTAAATTAT
>QEWY01000746.1:59912-93125 GCA_006503575.1 Baylisascaris schroederi | reverse complement strand
CTTTGCAAAATATACTGGCTTCATGAAAGCAACTGCGCAGAAATATCTTTCACCAGGTTTTTGTGTACACCTTTCCACTTGATAACGAATTATTAGCAATATGACAGTTCAAATATGAATTTGCAATGAGCATGAAAGCGAGCAAAAAAAAAACCTTAGAATGAACAGTTAAGATTTTGAATAGTGGAAATTAAACTTATAAGAAATGTATTAAGATGAATTTGAATAAGCTTGCAAAATTACAACACAGATGAAGCGATATTTTCAAGAACAACAACAATTAGGCAATAAAGTAACCCATCTGGCGCAAAAGCTAAAGGCCAGCACTCGTCCGAAAGAAAAACACCATCACAGAATGAAGAAACTGAATGATGATATGCCTCCATCACAGAATGAAGAAACTGAATGATGATATGCCGCAACCACTGATACTGATAGAGCATCTAACACTCAACAGTCATAGTATAAGGCAAGGTGAGATCAAAAGCAACTTATACCATATCAAAATTTTTGAGCCGTACCGCTCATGCCTCGTTGTTGGAGCGCGAGTAAACGTTGCCTTTTAATAGAGTCTTTTGTATGAATTTGATTCCGACAAAAGTTTTCTATGAAAGATCCTTTAGATTCTATTACATCATCCTACAAATATGGGTGATAGCATGTGCTTCCTACTTACACTTAATCACTCCTTATAGTGAAAATAGATCTATTTTACATGCCATGAGGTGACGATTAAGGTGCAATCACCAGGTGTGTCATTGCAAGGAATCTCTTTAGAGATTTCTGAACTAAGCAATTTCTACTCCTGCAAGAAAATATTTATTGAACTATTGGCTTCATGCTATTTTTGAAGGTCAAAGGAATCTATTTACTGGTATTTCAGCTAATCGAAGATATTGAGACAGTACGGATGAAACTCACGGAAGTTGAAGTGACTGGATTCGATAACCATGAAACTGAGCGTCGACACTCTCTTCTTGAGCAACGATCATCGCCCCATGAAAGTAGGCAAAGAATCTTTCAACTGTAAAAAAATAGAAACACGAAAACATGCGCTCAAATAAATCCCCCCAACCGATTCTTAAACCATGTCGCTGCTCTTTAGATCGTGAATATTTCGACGGAAAAGTTAGCACTAAGTGAAGGAGATTAAAAGTTTACTTACCTGCTTAAAGGAGTTCTCTAATGATTGCCCAAATCCATGACAATGAAACACTAATTTTACAATGTTGAAAACAAAATACTTCAGAATTGAATGGAATTCGAGAATTTGATATCTATTAGAAATTGCAAAACGTAGTTTAATCCAACAAAACATTTCAATGAGATGGATATGGTTTTGAATTTCGAAAATTTCAATAAAAAGTACTATTGCAATTTTCTAAAGTTCAATTGCACAATGAAATTTAGTGCAAATAAAGGGGGGAAAGTAATTGAGTATTTGATCTCATCACCGTTTAGATTGCGTTCATTTCGATAAATTCGAGTTTAAGCGCATACTGAAAAAGATAATGCGAACATATTTTCTATGTATAAAATCGGCATTCAAACTCAATGGTTGAGGCGATGGTTCATTTACATAGTTTCAACACTTGATTAAATCATAGCCAATGTAACCGTAAGTATCGATTACGGTTTTCTTCTATCACATATGCTAAAATCATGATTTTTCATCTTTTCCTAAGGTACTCTAGGGAATCTTAAGCAAAAATGTGTTCTACAGAAAACACGGTGAAAGGATTTCTCGTCCCTGAAAGGCATCTAAATATAATCTACAAACCAGAACGCGCTAACTAGAACAAAGGATTCAAGTGACATATTGCTAACATTATGGAATATGGAATGTATGCTAAGAAGGACACTAAGAATGCTATGTAAACTTTATGGGGAACACCAATTTTGTAGATTTTTACGTCGATTCGTTCACTTATATATGCGTTATTTGAAGATGCTTCGTTGGCCTCGAAGGAGACATCATCCATAGTTGAAGAGGATACTGAAGCACTCTCACCGCATAACGACTTTACCTTTCAGGTAGTTGTTTTCGCAAATTTCACTTCCTCCTGTGTGATTTTTCTTCCGTTATCGATGGATGGCAATGCCTTTATCGTGAGATATTTTCATCGCATGCTCATTGTTTCAAATTATAGGTTAATTAAATTACATGCCAATTACCTTGACAAGTCATCGGTGAATTTTCTTTTCTTTATCTATATGTAACGCGCAAATGATTTAAAAGTATACAGAAGCAGATTGCTTCATGCTTCTTTTGCACTAACAATGGAGGTCTCCTTCTTTTCATCGACCAAATTTCACTTACAGTAATTCATTAACAAATTCAGGTGCATGCGATTACCGTTTATCCATACTTTCTCCATTTGCAATGTAATATTATACTATCAATGAAACATAGAAACAAAAATAGTTTATATCGGTCACTCAGGAAATCAATAAATACAGTACTGAAATAAATAAGGGACAAAGTAGCCAATATTTGTGTGACGTTGTTGCACAGATAGGCACTTTATGAGTAAATTTACCACCCATTTTCCATCGACGATCATTGCCTTATCAAATTAAGTAAAGCCACAAATATTATTTGAGCTATACGTATTACTTAACTATCGTAAAAGGTGGATTTGATGGCCACAAACAGTTAGGATTAAGAGATTCTTTGAAGGAAGCTTATATTGGTCAAATGTAACCACCTTTAAAAATCACTACGAGTACTGTTAGTCTAAATTTGCTGCCATAAGTGCAAAAATGTCTAGTTTGTGATTAGATCTTCGCATGTGCGAAAAAAAAAATCCTCTTTCGCAAGCGAATTAGCAAGTTCAGAGGTTCGTGAATGCAAGTAAGATTTTGTTGATTATTTTCGTTGTATAACCATCACTTACCACACGAAATATGTCATGCTGAAACCTAAAAAAAGCATCACCTACACTGAAATAAATCATGATTATGATACAATTCTAATTGTGTGAAATTCAGTTTTCTGTGTAAAAAATTTCTAAAAATTGCATAAAAGTGTGCGAGAAACCATTGGTAAATAGGAAAATTAATCAGTGACAATTTTAAGGTACGAAGGAGAGCATTTCGTTTAATGGGTAACGACGAGAAGCGAACATTGGAGTATCGCTTTACAATTGTTAACGTCGAAAAAGTGCTTATAGAATTGGAACTACTCATAAGCAGTAAGTTAATCAACATGGGTTGGTATGAAGCTCTTATAGTTAATTTCCTGAGCATTTTACAGGTATATAAGCACACGTTGATATAGAGGTTTATATTTAAACTTAGACCGGAAGCGCTATCTTGTTGGTTACTAAAACATTTTACTGCCAGAAGTCGTCTACTCTGCCATCGCTCTTCTCTTTCCTATAACCATAGCAAAAGAGGTGGTGTTCTTTTTAAAGTTCAAAAAGATGAAAGTAGGAAAATATTTGAATGGATATTGCTGATGCTACAAAAAAGATGGTCACTCATAAGCATTAATAATTACTATCCACTTGAAGGCCTGCATTATTCGCGAATGAAGTGTCACGATTCCATCGAAATATATTTTAAAAAAATTGTTAGCGATACTATGGACCTTTCAATGAAACACATATTTATGTGTCGGACAGGTAATATAACTTGAAGAAATGCAAAATGGCGGACATTTTCTGCTTAACCATTCAACTAACTTGGTGAATGCGCAAACTTAGATAGGCAATCTCTCTCAGCATAAAAAAATAAAAAAAAACAGCTGGCAATAAGGTGAAAATTCTTTCACCGGTTGAAGAATTTTGCACTCGTTTCAGAGGAAAGAAAATTTTTTTCATGTTTTCTTCATAGAACTAGAAAAATTTTACTGAAAAATTCCAAATAAACGAAGTTCACTTTGCGATAAGCATTGCTTACATGATGTGGACATTTAATTTATGACATTGAATTTAAATCTGAACTTAAGCCGATGAATTAATGAGAATCTAAATTTGCATAACAATATCATCCGTAATATTGAAAGCCTTTCTGCATTTCTCACATTTCACGCATTTCCTCTGCCTAACAAATAGGTTTTTCAATGATTCGATGCGAGCCGTATGAATTTCCGCATGTTGCATTAGCATAAATTTAGGAAACATTTTGAAGCAAAAGGCTTCTAGCAATCTCTTTTGCCTCTTTTGATATTATCACACCAATTCTAGCTTACCAGAAAAAAATAGAAAATTAAGAAGCCATATAAAGATACTTTACATCAATAAAATGCTACTTTAAATAATACTAGCTCAGCTAGATGCAAATTTTCCGCCAAAGTAAATACAAGACAAATTCCTTGGATATCTTAATGTTATATCACTTCCTAGGCTTCAATTTTCTAAACATTGTCGTAAAGCGCTAAATGGTTCCCATTCATTCAATGATCGAAGAATAAAGAGGATACTTTTACAGCCGCTGAAGGAAGATAAGGCATTGAAGCAAAATATGTAAAAATCAGGCGATGAATACATCGTTGTGGCATCAAAATACAAAAATTTGAACATAATTCATATGTAGGAAAATGATGTTTTGTTGATAGCCCCACCCCATGGTAAGCCCCACCTCCATTCTTCGTTAGACATTCAATTCAAATATGGCTGCATTAATCGCTTTACTTCTATGCGATTTTGCAAATTCCCACTAGAAATATGCATCGCGTTGAGGGGCCACATCTATCTGCATAAATGCTTCGTCTATGTAAGTAATGAAGTTGAGAAAGCGAAATTTTATATGCACAACTTTTATCGTTACTCTATTAATATTTGCAACTAATGCATCAATTTCAATAGTATGACTAAAAAATTTATGCGCACATAAAATGCCGAAAATTTTTTTCTGCCTATGGTTGTTTTATAAGCAATCAATTTTCTAATCCACACCGAAAAGGGGATTCTTTTAGGACGATTCGAACACCGGCGGGTTTCATTAGGTATGAATAAATCATTGCGCATGCCTCATTATTGCTAGAAGTTAATAAAAGCACATCATCTAATCAGTGGAATCCTGGCAACTTTGATCGAGCGAACTCTTATCAGTAATCGTGTTGCTATCAGCGAAGTACTTTTCAAAAACAGAAATATCCAGTCTAACATATTTAAATTATAATCAATCAATGCTAAGAGAAATATATTAAATAAGTGGAAAAAGAGTGCCGTTGAAACAAGAAAATAGCATGAGGGTTTCATATTAAAAATTCAAAGCTGAATTTGAAATACTCAAAGTTCCATGCTCATATTTTTTATCAGTTATGATAATCTCTTTGAAATGGGCAATTCTCAGAGTGTAGAAAGACACAGCTTCATACAGCTTTTGCAACAAGAAGAAACTGTCAGAGCCCATATAGCCTTTTGAGTGATGGAAAGTGTGTTATAAGGCAGCGTGATTGCAGACCAGAGGCTGAAGGAAAATAAGGCATTGAAGGCATTACTTTTTACTATTAATAAACACAAAAAAAAATTTTGCTGAAATATATTCGGTTCACTTGCAAACAGCCTAATCATTTCTAAACACTCTGCGAATCGTACTGAAATCGTTTATCGAAATTTTTTTCTAATTTCTGTATCAATTTTAAAATTGCCTTCAGTTGTTTTAGGTCGCCTCTCATTGTAGCTATTCATCGAGTAAAATTTGTATCGATGTTATTATTTCGCCAGGAAGAAAAGAAAAGTATAGACAAGAATTATAGAGGAGTTCATAGGCTCAACACAATCTTCACTCAGTTCTTTCGTTAAGGAGCATCATGCAAATTTCGCGATTTTTGTGGTATCCAATAAAAACAATGAGTTTCGAGCAATGTGGAGAATCAATTCAGGGAACGAGACGCTATGAAATGCTTTAAACCTTTCATAGTCACTATCAACAGAATCACTTAAAACTTCTTTCTAGGAAAATCGAGTTGTTTTTCCGAAATTGTATTGGCGACCGCTAAATCAACATGTAAGCATCATAAGATCTGATCAGCAATAAGTCAAGCACCCACTATCGAATAAAAGGCGTTCGCTATTCATTTAGGGTATTCGAATGGGAAAAAAGCAACATTAAATGACTTGCAACAAATGATAGTTAAAACAGAAGTTTACTCTTCTGCCTTCTCCAGTGAACTGGATTTTTTTTTTTTTTTTTGAAAGTTGAATGTCCAATTAGACAGCGATTAGCAGCATGTCAGGACAGCTTAAGTTGATAGGCGTTATGGTGTTGACAAAGGGATTTCATTAAGTTTCGAGCTTAAAACACCATATCACTCTTACTTCAAATTCTCGGCTATGCAAATTTTTGAGCGATTCTGCTATCGCATACTGATTTCAAGCGAGTATAGCCACGCAGCATCACATTTAAAATAAAAGGCGTATTTACCGGAATATTTACCTCTCTTACAACATCGTATATAAATTTTTGCTGCAGAAAGCTCCACCTGTAAATAGAATCTTGGACATCTGCATTGATCTAAACCGTTTGCTTCTTGATCTGAATCGTGGACGGAAATGATATGACTAAATGAAAATGCAAAAAAAAAGCAGCGAATTTGCAGATGATCAACCTCCAGAAAGAACTTATTCCAACGATATTTTCATTGCTCTCTCTGATATTAATAACGAGCAAGTTATCGCAGTAACGAAGAAGGTTATAAATGAGGTACACTTTTATCTTATTCACTGCGTCTATTTCTTTGCATTGTTTAAGAATCTATTTTTTACGTTTTTGAAATAAAACAATAAAACTTTTCATTTGGTTTCGTAAGTTGAACTNAGAGGAACTGATAGGTGCAGCCACTAGGCAGCGCATCTTCCCCAATCACAGGTAAACTCTGCGATTAATGTTTAATGTTCCTTATTGCATTTATCTGTATAATATTTCTTCACACTTCTAGGCATATGGTTTTTTTTTCATTATTAACGACTATTTTGAGATTCCCTGTCGTCATTTAAATATGATGTCAAATGTGCACGATTCCTGCATAATACTTCCGCATTCATAAAATTTAATAATTCACAATCTTTAAATGACACCATTGATGCAAGAATAGGAAAAAATTACGAGAAAAATGCTAGCTGCATATATTCGTACCCGCAGGGGATAATATCGCTCGATGAAACCTCACACTTTTCCCTAAGATTTCAAGATTCTTATTTTCATATGATGAGTGGAATTTCTCATCGTTATCCAGCACCGGAAATTGCTATGAACTCCGGCAATCCTAATATGCAAATTATCAAGCAAGCATATTGCCCCCATAGGGTTATATAATAACCTGTAAATTATTAAAAATGCAAAATAAATTGAATATTATAGGAAAAGTAAGGTTTTCTCTATGGTTGAAATAAATGGAGCCCATTCGGTGCCGATCCGACATGGATGCAAGAACATAGAATATAGCAATCATCTATGCGCATTCATCGAGTTCACTAGATGCGGAACTTAAAGGCATAAATGTTGTAAAAGAGTGCAACACAAAAAAATGTATAGCTGTAAGATAGGCCATCTGAGGTTAATGTACTCAGGTCATGCTAACTTTTAATCGCCTCACAATTAAAAGTATCCTTCTGTTTCCAATATTTCATAAAATGGAAAGTAATATAAGCATCTGATTCACCTGATTCAAAATAATATAAGCAACGATTTAGGAGAGTAGTGTCAATTCAAATCATGGATTTCAATTCAGCAAACATCAATAAATATGCAAAGGTTTCACTATTCGATTCACCTATTTAATGATAATATTCGCAAAATATTATTCCGTATTGCTGTACTCAATAAACCTACTTTAGGTGTCATTCGCCTATTACGTTGAGCAGTACCTGTAAGTTTACGGCACTATATTAGTTAATTTGCCTATACTCGTCGACATACCAAGGCTGTTCTAGCGCCCCACTATTCAACTACCAGAACCTACTGGCCATATCAACAGCAATATTAATGGCCAATAAAGTTCTTTAAACTGAATATTACTTTGAGAATTTCCGAACTTTCGACTCAAAAATGAAGTTGAAATTCTATTGAAAAGCTGTTGAAACACTAAGATGCGACAATTATTCACTCATTTAGGGTGGCTCTTATGAATATGTTCGACATGTTCGATTTCGATGAGAATGGTACATTGAATCGAGCGGAGTTTGATGCATTCAATGTGGTCGCCAGTGACCAACATGTATCCGATCAGGTAAGCAATTCAACTCTCTTACCAATGAGTTCATCTGATTCAAAGGAATCATTTTCTTGACTGAAGTTGCAGCAAAAGAATTAAGCCAAAATCTCTGGTGAGAAAAAATTTCACATTTTTAGAACTATTTTCCATCACATTTGAACGAAAATTTCATTTATACATTTTTAGAACTATTTTCCATCACATTTNTGAAAAGAAGCAAAATAGCTAACATCGTAATTCATCAACTATTGATCGAATAGGGTCATACTTTAATTGAACCAATGTTTATCAGCATCCTTCCTCTAGTCATCGTTTTTCCATTTCTTGCAATCGACGAATTCTAAAGCATCTTTTCAATGCAAAACTTTAATTACCAGATTTCTTTAACTTCTTTCGAAATTACTGTAAATAATAAAACTTCAATAGGGGTGAACATCCATGGTACTGGTTTGTTCACATTAATCTATACATTCTCTTACCGTATACATTCTCTTACCGTATATGATTTAGCATAATTTTCTACCAAATATAGGAGTGGTCAGTGCTTTTGGAGAATTTTCAAACACGGAACGGTGAGCTTACGATGAGTTCACTAATAGCACTTCATCAGGTAAGCGATAGCGATATTCTTTTAGAAACTGATGCCACTTGAGAGTTCGCACAAATGAACGCATGGTTATGAGCACATGAGGGGACAACACGTAGACAACTTCTCCGTCAAGAGTGGAATTCTTCCTTCCTTTCTTTTTTAAGCACATCATGTCATCACCTATTATCGTTTATGTTAGGGCATTTTCATTTACATTGAGCATATCCGGCCCCTTTTTATAATTGATACCGCTCAATCAATGAATATAAAAGGCTTAAATATAGCGAAAGCAACAATCGAAGCTGGAAAGAACAAGTGTCACTCTTTTAAGTCTACGTTATCTTTCAAGTTACTCTTCATATCGTGCTCTTTAAAGAAACCTTAGTCTAATGTTTCGGTTCCAGAAGGCCTGTCACTCGATAATACATAGCGTTATAAAAATTATAAAATATTAAAATATTACTTTTACTAGTTCTTTCAGGTCCCAGTTCGTTTCATCTTCCTCTACCACCTCCAATTATCCTTTTCAATCTCCCGTCGCTCATCAATCACTCCCGTACGGCGTCTTTTCCATGTATAAAGACAACAACAAAGAAANTTATATATATATATATATATATATATATATATATATATATATATATATATATATATGCTAATCAGCTGGCAGAGAGAAATTTGTTGATATCTAAAAGATATATATGACCGAGAAAGAACATGATGGCTGCTATAATCCCGTTTACTACAATGACTATTTCAAAAGATATAACATATTAAACTGCATTCTTCACCTAAAAAAATAAATCCTCAAGTGCATTCTTGATTTCGTAATGAAGCAATTGAAGTTGAAATAACATGTTGATTTTAAGTTTAAAGCAAGAAAAAAATTTTTCTAAATTACTGACTATATATAGATTCACCAAGCTATGATGATGGAATCGGCTTGAAATAACGCGAGATTCTCTAAGTCTTTACAACAAACAATTATTCCGTAGTTTTAAATCAAAACTCCTGCGAAATTGAATATAGCAGATGAAATTTGCAAGCAGATTACTGCTATCAGATCACAAGATTTCTTGCTTGAAATACAGGATCAAGTCATCATAAGATTCGTGTCGAGTGGCTAATAGTTAAACTATTCAGCATACTATTTTCATGCGGATTTTTTTTTTAATTTCAGGACCTACCGGGAACTGTTACAATAGATTATTCTGATTCGGAAAATGTTATAGTAAGGGAAGTGATAATGCTCAATGAGATGAGGCTTCATTTCAAGCGCCCAACGGTGAGCTTACATTTGCGATTATATAAATGACCAATTTTGTGGGGTTGGTTGAGATCCATATAGTCATACTACAAAATGATTGAGGAGATCAAGGGGACGTCCACTCTGGCTGAATAATTTTACTAAAAAGGGGAAATTATTGGCTACATTTTTTCAGGAACTTTCAAATAACATCGCTGGGAAAAGGACAATGAATATTCATTTTAAACTGAAATTTAAGAAAAATACTCATCGAGTACTGTAGTAGATCAAAAATATTCACATAAAGTGTTTTGACTGTTTTATAAGAACGACTCGCTCAAAGGAGTTTCTTCAGAAAGTATTATTCTTTGCTTTCGTTTTTTGATCCCCTCAGTTATCTCGTTTTCTTCCCATTTCAGGTTCTTTGCACTTCTGTTAGCAAGTCCCCACAGAACAATTCGCCTAAAGGCGTCAGAATATCTAGTAATTAAATCCACCTTTTTCCAATTTTCGAATGTCACTAAATTTCTAATAAAAAATAACAATGCTGATATTGCGGCTAAGGCTTGTTTGTTCATCCGCCAATCATTTCTCCATGCTGGCGAAATGAAGGAAGAAAGTTTTCTGCCTGTTTTCGCATCATTCAACGTCAGCCTATTTTCAGATACTATTCTTCGCAATCTCCATAAATCCTCTATGGTTCATCGTTCTCAAAGTAACGAACGAGAATTAAAGCAACATAAATTGTATTGGATGCCGATTTGTATAATCGAGTTATCATATCGATAAGAAGACTACCAATGATAACGTGAATAATTATATCTATAAAACAATTGCTTGCGGATGTCTACTTTGCACTTCGAAAAAATTTCATATTTTTATTCATCGCTTTCCGTTTCGAAAATTGAATTTGCCAATGTAATTCCCAATTTCATTCAATATATATGATTTCAAACAATGAAGCATAATAAGACCGATGATCTTAAAGGTCAGTATAAACAATTGTCGAGCGATCGAACACTTAGAAATTTTACTTCTGTGCTCTGCGCTAAACAAAATCGCTGGAAGTTTCCAAGTTTTGAAGCTCAAGCTACAACACTCGGTGGCTTTTTCCTGATATTACGGATTTTGTTAATGTATTGCAAACTAATGTTTTATTCTCAAATTCATTGTATCACAAATCTTTTCATAAATATTATTTTCTTCTTAAATATTCTAATCTGGATGATCGCATATTCTTCGATTGTTGTTGTATAAATTTTTAGAACGACCGATTCTGAATCATTCAGCATCCGTTTCTAATCTTTATATTGCAACAGTACAGCAACTGCTAAATAACTTCAGCAATGATTTAAAGACAGTCATTTACCATTGTGTTATTCATCGTTGGAAGGTTTGTTCACTTCTCACATTTTCCCATAATTATATGGACATCATAATCGGGTCCATTAGGTTTCCATATCTTCCAACTAATATCATATTTTTCTATAGTTCTGATATTATTATACATTTCCTAGTGAAATAAAACCAGCTTTTCATATGTTAATCTTCAACAACTCAACGTTGACGGAGGGATTTCATTTTGGTTCGTTCGATTTACATATATGTAATAAAGTGTGATGAAATTCAAAACTTGAATTTTTTTTTCGGAAATTTCAGTCCCAATATTTTGCAGTTTTTTCCATAATCGCTTTATAAGCTTTTGCAAAATTGCTTTGCAAACGTATATCATGCTGACGTTATGCTTGTGCTTGAAAAAAAAAAACTTCGAAATTTTATAACGTTCGAAGGAAGGAAGCTATAGAATTCTTTAAAAGAAACAGGATAGTGGATTTTTTACAGGTGGAAATTTTTTTCTCTCTAAGCTGATTCGACGATTTTTTCAAGAATAATATATGGCCAACCGGATTAATGAAAGTAAGAAATTAATATTCTGCATATTTTATTTTTCTGTTCTTAAATATGCGAGGCTACCTTTGAAGGCAAGCTGGAACCAAGCAGGCAAATATTGCTTCGCTTTTCAGGTATATTTCTTCAGTCTAGGCTACAAGCGTTATTCAGGTTCACAAGCGTCCACAAAATATGCACCTTTTATTTTTTCTTCAATTTTTTTTTCAGTTGTATCTTTAATACTGCGTCGATTAAATAAACACTTGGGTGGTTTAGATTGCATTAGCTGAACGAGAGTCACGACGAATGTGAAGAAAACAAATGCACTTGGCTATACGTATCATCATTGGGCTTATTGCTTTTTCATGAAATCAATCTGCAGAAATCGATGAGGGATGTAATTTCATTGCCTCAAAAAGAAAAAAAAATAGTTCGTTCGGGAATTTGCCTTATTCCAAGATATCGTTGCAATTGGCACATGTGCTAACACATCGGTAAACAAACGAATGATGCAATCTCACAATTTCGAGTCATAGTTTTCACGACCTTCCACTTAAATTTGAGCTTCGAAAGACTCGACGTCCGAAGGTGATTTTTTTGTGATGCAAGATGCATCAAAGAGGGAATTTCATGTGTTTAGTGACAGACTATCAGCTTTTCACTTTTGATAGCCACTGAGAGCAATTAGAAAAAAAAAACGAACAAGTGTATGTGGCTTCTTTGCTTAATCAAAACATTGCTTGACCACTTCACTTTCTGCTGTTTCATCTTTAAGCAGAATGTTTGATGCGATGTGCATGAGTTATAACAGCATGAACACATTTCGACGTAGAAAATCCTCAGTGGCACTTAATATAAAGCTACTGAAGGCTGTTCGGATTCATAGTGGCACGTCAACTCGGGAGAATATCGTCCGATTTTTCAAAGGTGAGTAGATTCCACTCAAGCCTCATATTTCTATTTTCTATTATAGCGCTTGTATGACTATTATTCATTATTTCACTCCCATTACGTAGACACCTCTATCATCAAACTGCTTCAATGCATGAAACAACGTTTTGCTCGAAATGCACTATAGGCTTCGCGTTATTGTACTTGTTCGTTAAGGTATTAGAGATTCGAGAAAAATTTTTCACCACTTTATTATGCGTTTGCTTTTCAAATTTTCTCCACATTATGGTGACGTCATTATATTATGGTGATGCCATGCATGAATATATGTTTATCTATCTGTTTGTTTTGTAATTTCAGCTTGGAAAACATTGAATTCAGATTAGAAAACTTGATGAATATAACGTATATCATAAAGTGATCTATACACCATATTTCATATTAATATGTCTAAAAAACGTTCGCGTTTAATAGCGAATAGATTTTCGATTTACATCAGTGGAAGAAGCGATCTCATTCACTCTGATTGGAAATAAAAAAAAGTCAGTTGGAAATAAATGTCAACTCTTCGTTTGCTACTTAAGCAGCATATTCATCAATAAATGTTCGTGTTTAAAGCGCAAAGGTAGTCAAATTTATAACTGGACCGAAGAGTAGATAAATATAGGTAAAGTTGATGTTCTCGTTGATTTCCGTCTTTTTGGCAGCATTAAAAGGCAGTCGTTTTTTTTTTATAAAACGAAGAAAAAATTATCTTTTTTATGAAAAAGAATTTCATTTAAAAGATGATTGATAAATGCAAATGAAAAAGTTGTCGTGATGTGATGACGAATATTTTTTTGTACTATAAGAGTATCGAGGATGCGATCATTTAGAGTTTCCACGCATTTCGCATCATAAGATCGAAATATATATCGCTATCGACTGATGCCGATACTCCCGCATAATAGTTCGTAAATTCCTCTTTTGTTACCTGCAAAAATAAATTCTTTTTTTTTCTGGAAGAAATTCAAATACATTTTTGATCAGTATTGTGAAGAAATTACACTGATAATATAGATTCACTTAAAGATAATGACCAAAATTTTTGATTTTTTCATTTAAATTAGATAGAGCAATATCTAATCCTGCTGCCTTCGATCCTCCTCTCCACTCTGTGCCTCCGGTCTCCCTTAGTCTATCCTCCTCCAGTAGGGTGGAACACTTCTTTCTCCGAATCATCATGTCACTACCTCATCATCGTCCAAACGACTTTGTCCTCCTCTCACCTTTCATCACTGCCATCTGCAGTCGCACCATTTTATCGTTGAAAAAATGCTTGAATGCCAAAACTTTTCATTGAAACATCGGAATTGACATCGTTCAGTCATTTCATAAGCTCGTTGATTTCTCAGCAAAGGAGAAAATATATGCAAATCTAGCATGCGAAAATAAAGCTTTCATTTGTCCTTTATAGGAAAAACATGGTGATATAACAACATCAGTAGAGAAATATGGCCATTTCCTAATCAGCGGCTTCTTCAGAAATGTAAATAATCTGCGCTGCTTAATCTGAGGCTTCGGGTTTAAATACTGGACGGCAGTTTGTGTTAAGGACGACAAGGAGAGTCCAATATACGAATTAATAATTTCGAAATTCTTATAGATTTCTAAAATTTCATATTCGTTGCTGCGTTTGATATAATCGCAGTGAGTTAAACGGCCTTGAGTATGGAAATTCGCAAAGCAACTCATAATTTTTCGATTCAGCTGTCAATGAGAAATTTAAAGAATTGAAATCATTTTGTTCAACAGGTATAACCTCAGATGAAGCGATAGAATTTGCTAAACCGATGAAGTAACAAAGTTTACTCGAAAAAATCAGAATTAAATGGCTCTTATGAGATGAAAATTTTGAACAACTGAATTGAAATATTTTCAAATATATGTGACACACACGTTGTCAAGCTTTCTCCCCTATCCATTAGTCTTGTTGCTGTGGATAACTGTCTTCTCTCATGATCTCAAAGCCTATTCCTCAACAATCATATACGGCTATGCTTTTAAGGATATCCACTATTATCCTGCAAATGCGAGAAATTTCTTTCCCCGAATAACTTTTAATAAGGTAATCGGAAGAACTTGCCTTTCCGTCGACATGTCCTCCAACTTCAAAGTTCTTCAGGAATTGCGCGAATACTTCTTCTCTTGTTTTTTCGCCCGAAATAAACTGTGGATGCCTTTCGGCATGATAGACACCTTTCATATCGTCCACAGTGATAACGCCGTCACCAGTTTTGTCGAGCTTTTTGAACGCCAAATCGATCACAGCTAGACGTGATTGCGACATTGGTGGCTGAAAGTTTTTTTATTGTAGGAATGAGGAAATCATATATAGGAAAATTCTGAAGTTCCACACAGCCGGTTGAAAGGAATGCGAGAAAATTAAGACAAGAATTTAAAAAACGATAGCTTAGAAGCTTGGACTTAAAATTTTAAAAGTTAAACCAAGGACAGCTTAGAAGATAAGAAAAAATAAATAAAATAAAAAAACGATAAAAGTGAAATATGGACGTTGACGGTAAAATCACCTATGAGAGTCATGCTTGATTATTTAATTTTCCAAATATATCAATGATATCCATTATATATTCAAATTTTCAGGCGAAATTTTTCTATAATTTATTTTCAAAGCTCATTTGCCTAATTGCCTTTCAAAGTCACTTTTCTATAGCTGTCCTATTATGTAGTCATGCTGCATCAATTAATCACCCCTCAACCATGATAGCTTCCGATTAGCGCTACATGAAGTTCACTTTCAGGATGTATTTTTGACTTGTGGCTCGGGATGTTTCAAAAGCAATTGCGCTTTGATGATAACAAGGAAATTAGGCAACTCATGGTAGATTATTACGATAGAACAAGCTCTGCATCGACTATTTAAAAAAATGCTAGTTCAGGGATGCTGAATACTATATCAAAATGGTCTTTGATAAGTTTGAGCCGACAAAGTTTGGTTTGGATGTACGTAAAAGCAATGTTCCTGAAAGTATAGGTTGTGCGAAAACGGTTGCATGCCCAAGTGCTAGCTTGCCTTCCAGAGCATCAACAATATTGCGATCGGAATTTTTTTTTTTCTTCTGACATAAATATTGTTGGTCTTTTTAGCTTCAGTGCTTCACCTATGATTTACCGCAGAGTGATTTGTCTGTCCAGTAGATCGTCGGAAAATTTTGCACCATTTTCGTTGAGAAATTTGCACTAGACGACGCCAAATGCCACCTCAATGATAGTTAATACATACGGATACATCAAGATGTCCGTCACTTCGTAGATGTTGATGGTTCCGCTCAAAGGTTGGTATGCTAACTTCCCATGTAGTGGAAGTGACATACTTCCGGTCGCCTTATCCTAGTTTTTCTATATCATGAGTGGAAATTAATGGACAAACGAGCAGACACAGACATACAAAAATGCGCATGCAGACTGTATCGTCATAATGAGCTATTTGCTTTGTTGATATTATTTTAGAAATGCGTATGAGAATAAGCTAGATTTATGCATAAAGCTTCCCTCAAAAGCTTGCGCTAAATGTTGGTAATACGAGTGGACATCACACCTCGCTTCACATGTTACTTGATTTCGGGGTATAGTAGGGCCTAACGCAAAATGGAGTCAAAGAGACGGCTTTTGCAAGAAGGGGCGATTGACCTCCGGTGATGGATATATGCTGTAGAGAATCAAGAAACTTTTATTGGGCCACCTATGTGCCATAAATCCACCCTTTTCAATATTCGTGTCGTTTCAGTGCTTCCCATCTCAAAGAAAAAACCACAAAGCAATATAAAGCAAATTTTTATGAGAATATCAGCGAAAAAAAGTTAAATTTCGACGTTCCGCTAATTAATCGAAATTTTATTGGAAATGCTATGGTTTCTTTCGCACGGAAACAACGTGCTATTGCCGATCTCTGTGCATTTCCCTATATATTTATATATATATATATATATATATATACGTATATATATGATTATTCATTTATTTGCTTATATTTATATCAATACACTTATATATTCACAGCCAGCTGGGCTGGTATTTTTATCTTTATGAGTTCACATCGTGCTAGCTCCTTCGTAAGCTTTTCAACTTGCTTCGTATTTGTTTTCTGCCCGTTGAGATTTTAATTTTGCTCTTTCTTTTCGCGATAGAACATTCAAATGCAGAAAAGGAGACAGAAATCAATCAGTACGGAGGAGAAGATGCCTCTTTTAAGGCGTTAGATTATAGCAAATTGCGCCCCCAGTCGTGCAAAATGAATAGAATTCCCTCAGCTGAGCATCCCTTTTCTAAAGAAATACGCCAGACATTGCCCATAAATCAATTGTCCCATTGCTCACTTTAAATTCGAATGCATCATTGTGGTAAGTTTAAATCGATTTCAATATTTAGCCTAGCAGAAAAGTTTTCGATACCATTGTTGAGAGACCGCCGATTCGAAATTGCAAAAAAAAATTCTAATAATAATAGCAAAAAAATCGGCGCTACTACAATACTTCCGTTTTTTATGTCAGAGTTTTAGCCCATTTTGGATTTAGAAAAGTTAAACTTTTGATGCTTACATTTTTGTAAATTATTTTGGCATAAAATTACGTTGAATTCATCGGGATGGATGCGAATTTCTCTTCAAGTTTCGTTTGTCTCATCCAAATATGTTCACTTTACAGTTTATTGAAAATATGTTTGGAGATAGCAAAATCTTGTAAACTTCTACAAAAAAGATTTTCTATATTATTGGTTTTGAATGAATGTATACCCTGAGAGCGACGAGGAACTCATCAAAGTCGATGGTGCCCGAATTGTTCTTGTCGAGTGTTTTGAAAGCTGCTTCAACTTCCTCTTCGTCGATTGTTACGCCAAAATCATGAAGTCCTTTCCGGAACTCATCCATGTCTAACGTACGATTCTCGTTGTCATCCATAATGCGAAACGATCTGCAAAATAACAAATCCATCTTGCTGTTCTGTATAAATATATCAACCGCCAAAGATGAGTGACCGTCAACTTGAGTGCAGCCTCTAGCGAAATGTTGGTTGGGACTTCCGGAATGAAGTTTCGAGTCGAATTTGTTCACAAAATTTTCAAAACAGCGAAAAACTTTTAAGGACCTATTGCTTATATTCGCTATTTAATACTGGTTCCGGGTCCTCTTGCATACGGCGAAAACAGCTTTTGCATTGGCAGCATTCGTTATCCTTTTATCGCCACGAGACACTCGCCGTTTCTTAACTCACTCTATTCAGTGAGCCGTACTTTATCTTCAAACTGCATGCCGTAAATGATGAAGGCAAATCCATCGTTCGCACGATGTCCCCACACCTTAGGTCCTGAACCAATCCTCAGTCTCTTCTCCCACACACATACACTAGAGGACATTCTCTATATAAAGCCTCAAGTTGCAGCTTCAGCTCACTTCACTGGAATGCAAAACCTAGTAGCCGAAGGACGTCTCCCTTATCTTTGGAAAACACTTGCAGCGCGAAACAGTCGAGAGCGCGTTGAAGCGGCCGATATGTTCCCTTTGGGAGAAGTGTTGCAGTTTAATTAACCCAAATTTGGGGGGAAATCGATGGTCTATGTGCCACCGGCAGATAAGCGAATTATGGTCTTAGCAAAACACTGAGCAGACATCACTAGTGTGTGGTTCAATATTTTTTGCACAATATTTTTTTCTGCACATTTCCCAAACAGCTAAAGAACATATTTTGCGTTTTGGAACGTTATATCCTTGTAACGGTGCATAGGAGGCTTCCTCTCCAACTTCAAATGAATAGACAGATTTGTAAGGTTTTACGAATAGACGCTTGAGAGTAGATGTGTTTAGGTAAGATTTTTTTTTTGTTTTTGATGCACCAATGTAAACGTTTCTTAGGCTTTCTGTTGAGTTATCACGTCATGTTCGAACTCTAAAAATGACCGCAAATACCGCTCGAACCGAAACTACCAAAAAATTAAAACAAGGAAGCGGTATAGTGCGGCTACTCATCGCAATGCTCTGATGACTCTTGCCATCGTTTAACCTCAAATCCAAGTTGAAAGTTAAAATATCTGGAATTCCATACATGGATTAATATCAAATATATACAATCCGAAGTCATCTCGATTTTTCTTTTGAACATTTATGCACGATAGAAATATTGCTTGCATGAGTTTCAACAAATATGGGGAAAAGGCCATAGATTTCTAGAAAGCGGAAGCATATTTTGGACACTTGTCTCATGCCAAAAAAATGAATAATTCTTTTTTGTGTGTTTAGTTCACAAAATCTTTTCTCGTAACGATTGTATGTTTAATAAGAGGTCTGTTGAAAATTCTCAAAGTTGAAACTAGACCAAAGCGGTGATGCTTAAAGACGTCAATTGGATCGTTGAACGCATCCATTTTGACCGTTTAAAATATCAGTGGTGCAGAGATTGAGACTAGCTCAATAATCAACGGAAACAAAGTGTCTATGAGGAATTCTACTTATTGCAGGTGATTTGACGACGTACTGTAAGAATGTCTACAACGAGGATGTTTTCGCATCAGGATGGGAGCATAAAAATCAACAGCAAAAGAGCACCCAAAATAGCAATCTGAAATATTCTCACAAAATTCTTAGTTTCTAAAATGATACTCTAAACTGCTTCCTCTAGGACGTAATTTCCCTTATTAGCCTATTGCATCGTTCATGTCACTATTTCCCAAATACGCTATTAGCAATGTCCATCGAAGAATAAATTTTCNAAGGATTAATTACTGTAGTCTTTCACTGCAGACGGTGAAAAACCTCACCAAACAATGGTTAAAACCTGAAAATATCCCCACCCATACCTAAAGTAGAATATACACCGTCATATATTGTCATCTTCCCTCCCTCCCTTTCCCCCCTGAAATTCGTTAATGAGTAGGCAACTTTGCTCACATATTCGTGATGCGAAGAACCAAACTCACAATAGAGCTATGACTTCAGGGAGCAATTCATTGCTCATTGAGTTCGTAGATTACCGCAATAAAGGAAAGAACAGAATCGTTACAATGAATCAAATGTCATGGAGGTAATTCGGTGAAGTGTTAGCCAGCAGAATGTTCTCCTTTACAACCTTCCTTAGATAACCTATCGGACTGCCCATTATCTTCATCCATATGTAACATACCACATCGAAACTTTTGACTTCATAAGGAATCTTCATTAATCGATTGATATATAAATCAGTTGAAGGCACCTTTTCGCGTTGATCCATTTCTACAGCATGATGTTATGCATTAAACGACAAAAAAATCTATGTATTCATTTCTCTTAGAACAATCAAAATTGCTTGTTTGAGCAATGAATTATAGATGAAAGAAATCCATCATTGTTTCTGAAAAGAATTTCTGTATGCTTATGACTATATGTTATACTAGGGATTCTCCCAGTGACTGTATTCGAATATGTTAACGAGGGCACTCGAACTTGTAATCGATGAAGCTGCAACTGCGACGAGCTAAAAAAATCAAATAGAAACGCACCGAAAATAGCAGCCGAAACCTTCTGAAGCCCTCGGGGAAAGTCGGAGAGTGAACGAAGTGCATATAATTAGCATCGGTGAGAAAAGATTTAGAAGAGTAAACAGTAGGTCATTATTGAAAAGTGAGAAGGGAAATGCGGGTTGAAGATGTAAAAGTGTGAGTAATTGAAAAAAAGCAAGCTGGAAAATGCTTGGAGTACGCAGAAACGCGCGGAAAAAAGCTTTGCTGACTAAGTTTTACCTGTGCAATATAACATTAAGTAAGCAATGTTTTCAACTCTTTCGCAATGCCCATCTCATAAAAGTTTGCACTAGAAAGAAGTAGCAAAATAGTATAGGAGAAGAAAATATTTTTGTTGAAAGTTAGTGTGAGCAATGACTGACCTGCCGAGAGATTTAATGCCGGCATTGCCCCGAAGTAAGCATTGTAGGCGAAGTCGTTCGATGGGATCCTTTGCAGTGAGCAACTCCTTCTTGACCTTTTGCTTGAGTTCCTCTTCACTCATTACTTCTTCACGTACTTTGACGATGGAATTCGCTGCAAAACAAGATGTTTCTTTCAGTGATTTTTGCATATAGTTTGTTGGCGCACTTCAAACTTTAAAGACAGTAAAGGCCATCTCTTTTAAAGAGTACTATTTTTAAATCAGATATCAACATACATAAAGATCGTTTTCAAGAAAAAAAATATTTGTGAAGAGGACACCATAGCAAAGGCTAAAGACCATTCATGAAACGCATTCCAAGAGGGCTCTTCATGCACTTTTGCAATGGAAGCTAGAGTGGGCAGGCAGGCGTTCAGTGCGATGCTCCAACCGCACAAAATAAAGCTTTCTTTAAAAGAATTCGCCACAAATATCCATCTCTCGAAGTGCTAACCAATGAGGTTAACATTGACAAAATATTGGCACAAAAAGTATATTTCATCACATTACCAGCATAAGCATTCACATATTGCAGAAGTTTTTGGAAGAGCTTGGAACTATTACAGAGAACAACGCCGATTTCAGTCACAATTCTGCTAATTTATTTTCCATATTCTGCTACTTAGTCTTTCTGGTGGAATTTAAATCTATGCTCTAATAATAGATATAAGTCTGCTCTAATAAAAAGCTCAGTGAAGCACTCAATGAAGTTATAAGAATGAGATACTTTCTCAGTCCCGCATTGCAATCAAGTAATACTCGCAATATTCACAAAAAGTAAGGCTGATTTGCTTTATTCGCATATCAATGAGCGGTGAAAGAAGGCAAGTTTCTGCCCTAATGGTTCCAAGCCTGGCTATAGTTTGGTGGAGAAATATGGAATTTCGCGATAACAAAAAAAAAGTTTCATAACTGTTTAAAACGATTCAGTATGAGGAGAAAACTTCGATAGGTAATTGTAAGGTTTCCGCTTTTTTCGGAATTTTGAATTTTCCCAATGAAAAGCTGTCTTTAATCGAACGTAGCTGCAAGTTTCATTATTCTTAAACACTCTTCCATTAGTTCTAGTCTTATTCCGACATCCTGAGCCATCTTCATTTAGAAGCCAACGAACTTCGACGCTTAATGCTTCTATCAGCTTTATAATCTTTCAAAATAAACGCTGGATGCAAAGGTTACCATCACCGCCAACCATCATTCGACGCAAACGAATAGTCTTTAGATAATGATATAGTCTTTAATACCGAAAAAATGATAGTAAAGATTACTTGGCAGTAAAATGTGACTGAGATGAATAAATGCCGCATTCTTTGTGCTCCTAAAATGCCCATACGTTATCTACATCATGAACCTAACGTTTCCTTGAAAGGGTTTTGTTCAACTATAATGGTATTCTCAAGGTGGCGAATAGGTAAGAGTTTTAGATTATCATATCATCCGATCATTTTGTTCTACGAACCGACCTAGAGATCTATGTAGTTTTAGCAATGGGAGAAGATACCCTACTGAGGCCATTCTCTTGGTATACAGAAATAAATGATCACCTATGAACAGCAATATTTTCATCTACGAACGATATATAAACGATGTGTCATTGATGGAAATGTATTTACGAAAGCGTTCTATGCGAAAAATATGAATAGCAATCGATGGCAGGATCCAATTTACGATTTGAATAATCTGTAGGACAATTTGCAGATAATAGTTAGCCATTCTTGAATAATCCTCCAAGAAAACATGGTGACAACTTTAGAATACAGCAAGACAGTAAAGAACCTTAAGCTATAAAAGAGGAACATTAGAGCAGAAATGCAGATATTGGGTGCCACCTTCTCTCTGCTACACTCATTGAAATACCGAAAAAGCGAACATGATAATGAAAAATATATCTAAGGTAAATGAAGATGGAAGGAAATAGGAATCTGATAATGGCGCAAGCTTGATGCGTGGTGAGATCCTTGGCCACTGACTGGCTCTTATGAATATGAGAAAATTTGTGCACATAATGAGTAGGCAGTACAAACACCGAGCAAGAACTTGAGGCTATTTTTTTTATCACAGTCGTAAAAAAGGTGCTCTTAAACGACGAAACTTTCAATATTGTGCTAATGGATGCCAATGGCAGCAGAGGAAAATGAATGCCTTATATAAACCAAATGCAGAAATTTGCAGGCAAAGTGGGAAGACAATAAACTTCTGTAGGAAGAAATCGCTCAGCACATGATGATAGCTGTAATACTCACTAAGGAGTTGTAATGCAATACTAATAGCATATGGTGAGGATGGATCGTTGCCGCTCACCGGATTTAAGTATGACTGAATCAAGTTGCAAAATACTGCTAGTAGTTGTGATGAAAGAGCAGAAACTAACGATTGGGAATAGCTTCGGACAAGTGGACTACCTGGCGAAGCGTGAAAATGATATTGCATATCGATGCAGGCGTTCGCAGTTTAATGTAAATTACGCTAAAGGTGGTCACTGCTTAACGAATTCTTCGAGGTACCAGCCAGTTGTTTTAATGACTACTTCGAAGATGGCAAAATGATTGAAATATTTGTGAAAGAGAAAGGTTCGGCTCCCATCGTCGAATGCTTTTATGTGGTACCGCTTATGATGGCTAGAGTTTTTAACACTCTATACGTGTGGTTACGCAAATTGACCTGAAATTTATGAAGGAATATGCCCTCAGAACAGCGAAGTTCTAATGATTTCAAAATATAAGCGTAAAATGGGACTTGCAATTAGCGTCGTTAAGAACATTGAGATTGTAAGGTTTGTAACCAATAAAGCACCAATTTGTGCCACGTACACTATACCTAAAAACGGCAATGTTTAGCTGCTAAAATTGTCGTGCGAAGCGGCGAAAAGAGCTGAAAGGAATAGAAAGAGAGATTAGGGATAGGAATGGAGCAAAAAAGAGTCCTCTGTTGCGTTATCGTAAGCCTTAGGATTAACTGGACTCCAGTGTTCCATGCAGTTTCAATTTGCAAACTGGCATTATTCGTTTGATGAAATCTATTCCTTTTTATTTTATCGAAGTATCTGCATATGAAACAACAACTGACTGAAAGATTGAGAGACAAATGAATTTCTGAAGAAGAAAAAAATTAAATGCAATAAACGCTAGGCTATTTCGTTCAACTATTGCATATTTAAAGCGGAACAGTTAAGCATTAAATCTTTAAAAATTAAAATCTAATAAAGAAAATAAGAAATCATAGCAAATATAATCTAATTCTTAAGGAAGGCTTCTAAATTTTTTAGCTAAGAAATAATATAAAATCGTCGAAAGCAGCTTCATCTTCTATAATTTGAGCGATTCACCATTCGTATCTTACGTTACTAGTAAATTATGATGGCTGAGTTCGGATAGCTATAACATAAGAAAGTGAAGAAAGACGTACAGGTGAACAAGATGAAGAAAGAGCAAGGTGATGAAAGCAACGATTTAATCGTAATGTAAGGTGATGAACGCAACGAAGCGGAAAAATTTACTGAATGATGAATCATTGCGATGCTTCATGGTCACTTCTATGGTGAATCGCTACTATTTGCACACCTGTGCACATCCCAAAGAGAGGAAACTCGGCATCACATTAGCGAACATTAGGAAGGTGTACGGGAAAGGTGGAACAGTACTTACTTGTTCCAATTCAGCCCATTAGTGTATGTTTGCCTGAATATGAGGATTCATGAATATAGTTGAGAGACTGTCGACTTTTTTCCTGTCTTCACTCGAAGGTTGCAAATAATTTGTTTTACCTGCTTGATCAATTTTACCTTGCCGCATCTTTTCTTTTAACAGCAAATCCGCACCCCCTCCCCCTCCGTAATACTTTCCTTCCATTATTTCAAGTCAATTTAGAAGGATGGGAACCGCCGATTGGTGAGTTTTTACTGTATAAATTCTTTGATGAAAATCTGCTTGAAATTTCGCTTGAAATTTCAAAATGCAACACGTCATGACCACGTTAGAGCTGAAGAGTATATGAGTGTACACATTTATGTGCCTATATGTATTTTTCGTGCCTCCATTAGTTGAAACTCACTAATCAGGAAACTTATATGGATGAACTTTATCAGGAAGTCAGGAAAATCAGGAATCAGGAAAAAAAATAGTCTGGAAAAAAACTGGTAGCTTTATCCTAGATAAGAAACCAACTTCACAGACTTGACTTCGCTATTATTAGAGGCGCCCTCATGAATCGCCGGCACTGCCGTCGCGAAATTAGCTAGTGCAATTTTATCATATTTATTGCCAGCCGAGTGCACACTGAAACTATTTTCAATGCATCTAAGTTGCACTAGCAAAGTGCATGACGTCGCAGTCATTTCGGTGCATGAGTGTGCACCTATGTGCGCGTTCTGGCTGTCTATGGGCCGGTCTTCCTGTCTGCCCGCCTGCCTTCCTATCTGCCTTTGTTTCCTTCTATATTTCGTCTATTCGTCTGTACACCTGTTTATGTATCTGTGGGTTTAGTACTCCAGTAACTCCAACTGGGGAAATGCTGATGCTAGAGCTATATTATCTGGTAAGAACCTAGCTATATTATCTGGTAAGAACCTATCACTTGCAGCATTTATTAACCTTCGAATTATGCTATAAGATTGTGAAGCAGGTATATGCGCTTAAGTGAGTTTATAAATTTGCGCGCTTTTCACAATTGGTAGTCTCATTCCGGTGGCAACAAAACCAGTCTTATTTGGGTGGCAGTAAACCAGCTTCATTATGGTGGCAGAACCAGCATTATTCGGGTGGCAGCAAACCATCAATCGGCACAAAAAATAAAGATTCACTCAGAGATTTGTGCGATTTATGACTTCTGATAGAATTTGAATATGTGGTTGGACATATTTTAATTTGGTTCACAAATTACACCTCTCAATGGTGTGAATAGCGATGTTGTGAATGCGCGTCTCTTATCACCCATTATGATAAGCTTATCAATCTTTTCTTGCTTCCTTGGGGACTTGTATAGTTAATCACCCATATATCATGAGAAAAGTGAGGCATTGCTACACTGTTTTATGTCCTCTGGTAAGGAAAAATACCTATCATTTGCAAGCATATAGGATGAAATTTATTGTTAGGTAGATAGCTTTAGATAAATAGCGAAATTCAATTCGAGCTTTCAATAGCCTCAGTGCCAAGGATCCTTTAGTAGAATTAGTCATTGTTCAGATGCCTATTGTGACAAATATGCACTCTTAAGGCCTTTTTTCTTGCAGTTGACTTCATAAACATTGCATAAATGAGCGGAAATCGCAGCAGGGGTTTAGCACGGCATATGAGCATTTGTAAGATTCATCACCACTCCTAAACGATTGAGGAACGCTAAAAATGATTTCAAAGAAATTGTCCCTAATTCATGAATATTTAAGTCCAGAATAAGTGATATTTAATACCACAATATTTCAGAAATGAGGTAAAATTTTTTGAATTGATAACTGATAAAACGATTAGCCGCTTATATGTCTACATTGGAAATTCTAATGACCAAGGTAAACGGAATGAGTAGACAAGAAATTCCCTTATACATTCCATGCGATATTCAAATTTTATGCGAGATATTTAAATTTCCTGATGAATTTTTATGGAATACGACGAATACTGACTAAAAAATTGTTGTTCATTTCTCTTAGCATGAGAGTGGATGGAAAAATAATATTGTAATAGGGATTGATGAAGTTTCATTGCTAAAGAATCATTGAATGTCTCGTGGAAGGAAAGTTGACAATGGAAGATTACAACGTCTTTTGGCGTCTTACTTTCGCTCTAATTTGCGTCCTTCTTATTTGCATATTTGTTCCTGTGTTGAAAAAGAAACTGATTTTTCCTGGATACATTACATATATATATATATATATATATATATATATATACTATTTATTTATTCATTTATCTATTCGTTTTTTACCTGCATAGTCGATCAGATTGACTTGCAGATTTGCATAAAGTGCATATGGCGCTAGGCCCCATTGGCATACACCCTTAGCTGTCTGAGTCCCATGGTGCGAACCAATCAAAATGATGAATGTCAACAATTGCTTAAGTTCAGTACAAGGCGAACTTTTTTTTTAAATAAAAAAAATCCAAGCCAAAATAACGGAACTTGCAAACGGATAAACTAGCACTCATCGCTTTTTGTGTTAGCTCAGACAAGCGCATGCAAAAATAAGCCACTAATAATGCGCCACATATCGAACGCTTTCTTCAGTTGGCATTTGCAAAACGCATTATGGTTCATTTATGGGTATATGCACACAGACACATATGTGTATATATGAATACTCAAGCGAATCTAGGTGCTCGGTGAGTTCAACTCGGAAATCATTGAAACTGCAGTCATGAAAGTCACTGCTTACATTTACTTAAAATATCTCATCTTTTCAGATTTTCGAGTTTATCCATCACTCCCTAATAAGCTCTTAATCGTTGAGTATTTATACAATTGATGTGCATCTCGTAAAACAGACAAATTTATGCTGGCTGGAACTATGTTTTACCAGGATTGGAGAGCCCTGGCGGATTTGCTTGACCTTTACAAGTCAAGAGAGACCTTCGTGGCAACAATTTTCTTTTACCAAATATTGTCAGCTATAGACCAATGTGAAGTTGAGACACTTTATTGTGAACAAGTTCCCGTTTACCTCATTGAGTTATTTAGTGAGGTGATTCATAACCTCTTGAAAAAGTGCAAGTAAGTTGTCCGATAATTGCAAATCATCAACATTTGTAGACTGCCTATGAGCTCGACGTTTCATAAGCGGTCATTATTCGCCACTTACAGCAGTTCCAACTCCACAGTAGAAATCCCCGATAAGATGAGGTAGTGCCAAGAACGAAGGGAGATGATTGCTCGCGAAAATTTTTTACATAAACCAAAAGATAGCCAGTATGAGGGCGGATTATGAATGGAAGCGGAAACCAGATTTTCCTTCAACATCGTTTCATGCAAAACCGATGACTGCAGCCTGATCAGCGAAATCAGAGGTCGAAGGAATGATCTTCGAACACTTGTCCATGCTATGCATATGGGAGAACTTTCAATATCCAGTGTGCAATGGGCCCATCGCTCCAAATGGTTCAATTGAAGACTTTCACGGTCAGCAGCTAGGTCGAGTGACTGAAGTTCTGTGTGCTCACTAACGGCGCCAATCAATCAAAAGCGAGTGCTACTGCAACTTGACCAACATACAGCTCCAGGGTGATGGATGCATATATAGCTTTATGAGCACCGGGTCTAATTTTCTACGCCTATCCTAGAGCCTTGACCTTGCGTCATCAGCGTCCCAGCTTTTCCGGTCACTGCCCCCTTTCTGCAGGGACGGCCCCGCAATTGAATGGAAGAGAACGACGGCGATGTCCTCCAGCTTTTAGTATCCAGACTGGCGACATGGTATCGCTATGGAATCAAGCAGCTGACAGAATGACCGATTATTTCCATAGATGATCTCTGTTTGTTTGAGTGTTCAATTTAAAAGAATATTCGTATATAAGTTTTGAGAACTGATGAATAATCGCAGAAGCGGACAAGTTCAAAATCGCTGATGAAGGTAGAAAACTTCAGTGTTCCACAGTTGCGTGTAATATGTTATGGTTAGAGGGCGGCTAATGAAGAATTGAACAATGTAAATTGTGCAGAACTTCGTTCATGTAAGTGAATTTATTTTCTTGTTTTTTTTTTAAACATTAGATCCCGGATTTTCCTATATCTAAACAGTGTTTCAGATTTCTTGCAACCTTAACTGGAATGCTCGAAATGCCGGAACCACCTTGCTGACCTCAAATTTAGCATTTTCCTCTCTCATCTTTTCTCCATTTAGGGAATATTGGCGAGGTAAGCGGACGGTAAGGAGAGTAGGCAAGTGCCCAAGCTAGGGCCAAGTCCACACATCAAATCGTCCTTCCAGGCTTGTGACTGTCCGCCGAACTCTTTTGCCATTGTGTCCACAATGAATTTAATAGATCCCGGATTTTCCTATATCTAAACAGTGTTTCAGATTTCTTGCAACCTTAACTGGAATGCTCGAAATGCCGGAACCACCTTGCTGACCTCAAATTTAGCATTTTCCTCTCTCATCTTTTCTCCATTTAGGGAATATTGGCGAGGTAAGCGGACGGTAAGGAGAGTAGGCAAGTGCCCACGCTAGGGCCAAGTCCACACATCAAATCGTCCTTCCAGGCTTGTGACTGTCCGCCGAACTCTTTTGCCATTGTGTCCACAATGAATTTAGTATATAAGCAGCTAGGCATTTGAAGCATTCATTGTAAAATTAGTTTAATTGATATCGAACGGAATGGCTACAACCTAATTTCAGCAACAGGAAGTAAAAATTTACCTGGGAGGATCTGGAAACATGCCGAGTCGTTTGGTTTGCTCATTGCTTCGGGCTATAGCTTCGCTGCGGGGCACTCTAGAGGAATGATGATCGATTCAAACCCTACAAGTGTATGTAAGGCGAATGATGCGAGTCACTCTGAACGCCCTCCCCTAGGCGCGTCTATCCCCGTTTGAAAATACGCTTTCCCCATTGCTAGCGCCGCCCCTTACCCTCGAGCAGATTGCTCACTAAATTTATATGCTAGTCAGGAGGCCGTCTGTTTTAGGCCACCAAAATCAATTCAAACGTTACGCCGGAAGCGATTGTATCGAGACACAGCCTATGTGCCGTCAACATGTGTATCCTTTCAGCATGTTCACAATGACTATTGACTTTGTTGCACTTCCATCTATTTCATCAATATTTTAAATAAAATACCCACATTTTCTGACCATTTTGCCAATTTTAAGTAAAATATCCGCATGAAGCATTAGATATCCGAAAAGGGTGAAGCATATCTTAGCAAGCAGTGATTTCAATAAGAAACATGCAGTAGAATGCGCAAAATTTTGCTCAGTAAGCGTTGAGGAAAGATCGGATTAACCCAATCTCTCGAAATTTAGATAATCAGCAAACACAGCGTCAGAGTGGATCCTATCTGAAGCAACCTGTGGGGAGATACAAGAGGCAAAATGAAGAAATAGTGGAAAAATATGTAATCCAAGAAATCCTGACATTGAATTATCAGCATCTTTAAGTCTCATAATAGAGGAGTTGATATGTCAAGAAGCAAATGTACACTCACACCGCTAAGAAGGAATTCTCAATGTTCCTAAGTGAAATTTTAAGGAAGGAAGAAATGATACTGGTTTCGGAATCGAATTCATTACCTGTAACAATTTTACTTATTGCGATGTTGTATTGGGATAAATTATCTCGAAGAGAAGAGGAAAAATTGAAAGAAAAGAAGGACCAACTTTAGCTAAGGTAAAGAATAAGAATATCTACGAACTTCTATCATAGCACAGTTATCACGTCAACAGAAGTTGACAGGATCCAACAAGCGATTCTATTAACTAACTTAATGTTCAGTTTTTCAATTTAACCTTATCATTTCAAAAGCACTCCTTGCGAAGAACGGTCATATAACTGTCAATAACTGAAATGGGATTGACCTTCAATCATTTCAGCTAATCTGGTGACCTTAAAATCAAGCAATGGAATAGAACACTGAGCAGTATGGGGTGATCGGAGAAAAACGTTAGAATGTCATGATCGAAGGTAATTTGAACGATGCGTGATGAAGTCATACGGCATGGTCTTTGCTGCTCGAGTAAGACAGTCGAGTGATAGGAAGATTTCGTGCCGGGAAATGAAACTTCCAAGCAGCTGGAAATATCCCACTTTAGTTTACAAATGACAGAGACTAATGGAAGCGAAACTAGAGATTTTTGATAGTATCATTGTTTCAAAAAAGGCGAGGAGAGGGTTCTCCTAAACACCTCCCCCTCTCCCCCCATCATGATCACATAAGCCCTTTCTCATTGATCAATAAGCCCTTTCTCATTGATCAAAGCAAAGACATGTTATCGTTTAATGCAGCATTGATCTTTGCCAACAAATCCAATATGAGTATTAAATTTATTTTTTTAAGCGAAAAAAATACCTGCAAGATTTTAGCATAACTGATTCAAGAGTCGTCTTTTCTTCTAATAAAAAGTTTTGTATTTATTTTCGTCAGTGATTTCGTAAATTGAGTTATGCAATTGGAAATGGATAATGCTTCGACATTGCACACTAGCTGCAATATCTCTCTGCTTGCATTCTTATTTTTTCCTTTAATGATTCTGTATTTCGTCTATTTTCTTCAATACCTGTGCTACTGATAACTTCCTACTATCACTATGAATTCGTGCTAAAGGAATGGGGAATTTCTTGCGTTGTTGCGTTGCATTTTATTTCCCATACTTCCAGTTTTACTTACCAATTTCTATGAATGCGTACTAGTACGCAACGCTCCTATCAGCCTTTCTTGCAAACTTATTCGGTTGCACAAGGCTAAGGAATCAGAAAAAAAAACAAAATAGATGTGATGCTTTCGAAGTGAAATCTCACGAGATTTAAGCATTCAAATATGACTGATCCTTGTCTGTTAGTTGATATAAAAGGGCACTCAATTCTGCTAGAAAATCATTTTTATGCATACTGTTGTCTAGAAGTTTGCAATATTATATTGAATTCTTCATGGAAATGTTTTCTGCACTTTCATAACCATCAATTCACTTATCTCATGCAAACAAACATCCTTCTGCAGTTACTCCAGCAAATTCCACGATAAATTTATTTAGAATATGTAAGCATTCTGAAGTATTGAAGTCAAAAGTGATAACGTTGCTCAAGAAAGTTAATCTACTACTGTATCTTTTAGTTACTAGTATCCGTGATCCTATAGAACGCTATGAAAGTGTTGAATTAATGTATATCATCTCCAACATTGTGCCAACTAGTTGTACGCCATATTGAAGTGTTTCTAAAGAAAAGCATTTGCAACAGTGATAAATAGCGATAAACTTGTGAAAGCGCAACATCGCATCATATTCATCAATATTTGTTGTTGCAGAGTCGAAATTTCTAAGAACGTAAAGAAATTCTACGAAATGCAATGGCTATTGTATGCTAATACTGTTGCAAAGGTACCCAATACATGAAGCCAATAGTAGAATATTAGGCACACACCATTCGGTTGTGAAGAAAATGTTGCGAATGTTGCAAATAATGAAAGAAAAGGTTGCGAATGTTGCAAAGAATAAAGTTGCAAAGAAAAAAATGATGGTGAGATTAGAAAGTTGTCGAACAATCCTGCACTATACATGAGACCAATTTAATAACAGAGCCGCATAAAATATCAAACAAGGCAATGTCCTTGAAATGAAGGAGGAAATTATCTATCGAAGAGAGGTTTTCCCTGGAAATTGAAGGCTTCAATTAACGAATGCGCGAAAGCTCTTTATGCAAACAAAGAGGTTGTATTTGTCATTCAAACAGTACAATCATCAATGAAAGAAATCTTTTATTTCTACTCTGCACCGTTAAGTTTCCTATTTCAACGAAACTTTGATCATTTTTTTTTGATGTTTTTAAAATTTTATGAAAGTGCTCTATTGCAAAATTGTTTCTAACTGTATCCATGCATATCTATTTTCACATATTTCGGAATAGACCCCCGCCTACTACTCAAAAAGATACTCAACACCTATGCGCTATACATGATATAAATGTGAGTTATAGTTCACAACAAATTTTTTGAAGTGGGTGGTGGAGAGTTCGGCGATTAAAGCAATAATGTGGACGTTTCTAATCGGATGATAGATTCAGGATGAGACGAATCTTTCGTTCATGTTACCGCTACCCTATTCAGCTCTTACACATTCCTTCGGTTCACCGAGTACATCCATCCTGAGTGTGAAGTTCGCTAGAAACTGGAACAAAGTTTTTATCTCATTTATTACTACAGGTAATCGGCTGTCAGCAAGCATTGTTTTTGAAGATGCTATCGTTTCTAGATCGGAATTTTAGGATGCAACTCTGCGCCAGCTTATTCTTGAAAAACTGCAAGAATGCTTGCTATATTTTCTCGGGCCGTTTGTGTAGTCGTCATTTGTTAGCCTGGCACAAAAATTTCCCAAATTTTTTCATCCACACTTGGAGAGTTAAAAAATATGGAAACGGCCAATTTTTCGAAGCACACTTTTCTTCTAAATAGCTGGTGATTGCTTCTCATGTTGACGTCGTTGTGAGGCTAACGAAAAGGCTCGCCTATGGCGCAAGCATCACGATGAAACGCACTATGCATAGAATGCAAAAACACGCAAGCCAACCGACTAGCTTAAAAACGCAAGAGGCGGTTTTGAAAGGATTTACTCAGGTGGAATAAAGTTGATAGCGTTCAAATAGGTTGGGGCAAATACGGACTGCTAAGGTTCATTGAGTTGCTTTTGCAATATCACAGGCCACCGACACTATCAGTAAATTATGCTCTTGTTGTAAACAATTTTTTGAGGGGAACAATGACATGAAGGTTTCTCTAAAATTCAACGCCTACTCTTTTGCAATGGGAATTATTTCCATATTTAACGCATAGCTTTCCTTTATCCAT
>QEWY01000746.1:48230-59791 GCA_006503575.1 Baylisascaris schroederi | reverse complement strand
GGTATTCATAATTTCCATAAATATTGAAAAATCGAGGTATTCATAATTTCCATAAATATTGAAAAATCGAGGTATTCATAATTTCCATAAATATTGAAAATATTCTTCCTACTGCAGTTCTTTCCACTGCACATTCAATTCTAATATGCACGTAGGAATATCATATAAAAAAGGACAGCCACACTCATACTTCTTGCAGCGTTACATTCACACCTGAAGGAAGCTATTCAACAGTTAAACAAATCGCCATCCATTGATGAATTAAGCGAATAATTTATGTGGCGATGTTTTGTCTATGAGTCATCGGAAAAGTGACAGTGTCTTATCCATTTTCGTATTTGATATAAGTGGATCGATTATTGGAATTGAATTTCGGAGAACTAATATTACTGATTCATTCAGCATTGCTATAAGTCATAAGTTTAGCTCACCACTTACAGTAGCTAAAGGTTATTTTTGATGGAGTGTTGCAGAACCTCGAATCTATGTGGCTAAACTTTTCCGATGAAGTGCGAAAAGTTGGAGCTTTTCTTTGCTGTCTACTCCATTCCACAAAATTATCATAGTTACATGCGTAGAGGAGTAGCATAATGCAATCAAAGGATATGGGCATTAGGAAAGTTTAGTCTGAGCTCAAGGTGTTTTCTTTTATGGAAGATCAACGAGTGCTAAACTATTCCAGGCGAGAATGTTGAACTGTTTATGCCTTATTCTGTGATGAAGCGTTGCGTTCTACTTCAACATCAACTGGTGTGTAAATAGTGGAGGATCTCGTTTTTTAACGAATGCAGATAAAAAGTTGTTTGGGATTACCACAAAATTTAGCCTTGCAAAAGGTTCATTAACTTGCACTCTTAGAGACTGCGATGATTTTGATGTTGCAAGAAAAGAGATAAGGCTCGCATTCAATTTTTAAACCAAATTCAACATCTCCCAAAAAAAAAGTCTACCGCTAAATAAGTAAAATGGAAAGAATTATACTAATTTGCTAGCATTTGATTTTTCTTTAACATTCTAAGATAAATATATGATCTTTATATTAGAACAATATATAATAGGAAATTGTTCATTTATTACGAAGTATTGTTGTCGAAATGCGTTGAAAAACATAGATATACTTGGCGTTCTAGAAAATTTTAAATTATATTTGAAACAATTAGCGAACAATGAGGAAATTTCTCTATAGGACAAATGAATACAGTCATATTGCCAGCATAATTTTTTTTTCAAATCAGAAACAATACAGATTTATGCAATAGCCTAATGTATGGCAAGTTGATATTATTAAGATTGCAAGTTCTAGTTGTCCTCTTTCTAGTAAGTAAATATCATTCAAAGATTATTTTGATGGAAAACATGCAAAACATCTATCGGCATTTCTATGAAAGCAAAAATCTTTGAAATACTGCTAGAATGTCAACGAGTAAGTTCTCTAAAATCTTTTTCAAACAGTGATTATCGAATGCAATGGAGCGAAATTTTTCATGTGAGAAAAGGCAAAACAAGCCATGATTTTAAAGTATGGAGGAAATGCAAACAGGAAGTTGTCGTGTCAGCAAGACCGCAATAGGCGGAAAATTTTAAATCAAGCTTAATAAAGTTTAAACTTTTGCCCAGGTAACCGATAACAAAATGGATGGAAGGAGAGCTTAGGTGATTTTCGGAACGGTTTCTTCAATTTTCGAATTTCTAAGAGAGCGGATCATAGCAACGACACTACTTTACTTACCCAGATATGTTTGCCCGTCGTTGCGATAGTTTCAATTTGTCAACCGGAAACCTGAGCAACGAAATTCGATTATTCCTTGAGATGGTTTCTCAAATCCGCATTTGAAAGGAGTGATAATATCATTGTTAGATTAAAAAAGTTGAGTAATGATCTCGAAATATTATATGAAAATTTTAAATCGATAAGATGCAAATAAAAATAGATAGAATTGGCGCTCACAAATTTCATGGTGCAAATCTACGTAGTAGCCCATTGAGGAATGGGCAAGCTACGCTATACGTTCAACTCAGCAAACATAATCACTATAACTTCATGTTGAAATAATACATCACCAATATATGCAAATATACGCATAAATGTCTCTTCCTATTGTTATAGATGCAAAAGCAGCAAGAAAGTATAGAAAATGAATTTTTGAATGGGAGTTGAAACTTGTCCATGAGCTCATCCATTCCGCCTAAATGAAACTTGCTATTATGCGCTACGTAATGCTTTTGAGCATTTTGCACATTCCATCAGCTTCATTAGTCAGACTGCAAAGTGTGCATGAATAATCGATCAATGATTTGAGTAGAAAAACATTTTAACGGTATGCATAGAGTTATGGTGGAAGGCGGAATTTCACTTTTTCAGGTTTTCTTCTAAGTTTTCGTCCTTTTCTCGCCCATTCCTTCCCTATAAAGCGATGAAGCAATCAACGATATTGCAAAAAAGTCATTTTGGAACCTTAATTTCTATAAATTTATGAGAATGAACAGCTGAACCAAGTCACTGACTTTGAAAAAATTTTTGGCGGAGGACTGTCAAATGCCTTCAATTTTACATAATTTTTCGAAGAAAAATCGGTCTAATCATATCCTTAGGTAAATTTCCGCAATGCACATCTCGATGAGTATAAAACTGCAGATCCACGATCACTCCGGAAATTCAAGGATTAAGAAATAGCTTATTTTATGCATTATGACTGATATTTTATGATAGCACTTTTTGCGGCTTGTTACGAAACAGGTAGACATAAGTATATATAAATCCGTCCAAGTCAATAAAAAATTGTCCTAGCGAAAATTGCTCTACAGACAGATTCTCAAATATACGCCAACATAAAGCGTGAAAGCACAACGCTACATAGGAACTTCTTAGGGTGCGGTCATTGTGATTGCTATAAGTGCCAGGTGCTGCCGCCCACCTTGATTTGCCAATGCCATAAAGTGCCATCGTTGGCCGCGCAAACGAAAATTATATGGCGTTGTCCTAACATGCGTGTTCCTTCGTATTCACTATTGACATTTTTCTACGCATTTCTGAGCTTGAAAATGTTTTAAAAAAAGTTTTGAGGTGGGGACATATGTTTGATGAAAATTGTTCAGACTGCAAATTTTCGCAGACAGTTTGATATTCTTAAGATTATGACCTCTTAGTTTATCAATTTTGCTCCATAGTTTAAGATCTCAGCGCACGGATATGTCATATAATGGTTTAAATTTTTGTCTTTTCGTGGCCAATGAGTTTATCCCCGAATACCAAAGGAGGCGGGGGAAGGGAAGAGGGAAGCGCTTTTAAATTTTCTAAAAAAGACGACTATTAAAGAAATGAAAGCTAATGGGTGGATGAAATATAAAGGGAGAAATGCGGTATGTTGTTTGACTAATGATCTGTAAAGTGAGCGAAATGATTCTCGTTTTTTTTCGATTTTCAACGAATTTTTTCCTCTATATATATATATATATATATATATATATATATATATATATATATATATATATTATATATATATATGCAATTTTTAAGAAATATTTATGTGCAGATGAATGGTTTTAAAATTTACAATTTTATAAAGTGGGCTGCTCAATCATAAAAAATTTGTGATCCGAATTTCTTTGGAAAATCTCAAATGTCTATAAGTTGTCAGCTATAATCTGCATCCTGGTGACAAGACCTAAGCGAAATGCAATTGGATAGTCATCAAATAATGGGAATCATACCCATCAATGCCAATATTCGCAGGTTAGCTTATTTTGTTCAAAAATTGTGAAGAACATTATAGGTAAACGGATAAATATGTGCAAAAAGAAAAGGAAATTATGCCCTGAAAATCCGAAAACACTCGATTGTGTAGGACGAAACCGATCTCATAAAGAAGGAAATGGAAACTATACTCTTCAACATCGTGCTGATAATCGATTCGACTGGCGGCCTGTCTCATAAAGATGACAAGCATGCGTTCCTATAAATTGTAATGATAAAACCAATTAACTTCAAGCAAGAAGGTAGGTAGTCGACGATGTGACGGCAATCACAGTTTTATGAACTGCGTTTCCATGAGGACGGTTACCCAGGATGAGACACTGAAGTGCTCATCAGGGTTTCACTGAAGCCTCGTAAGGAGCACATTCATTAACCTGTAAAAGGTGTCGTCTCTCTGTCACTTTTCCGCTTCATTGCATTGCGACGTTCGCACCTTTCGTTGGCAATCTCTAACGCGTTGTAGAATGCAATAAAAATGTGCTATGTTTTAAAAATGCAATAAATCTGAAAATGAGAAGAGACAAGACCCCTCAAGACTTAAGGAACTAGCATTTGAATTAAAGGAATTATCATGTAAGCACATAGTTGTTTCATAATTTTATATCTTTTTATAACCGATAGGCACAGAGATAAATGAAATCCCATGAAGGCGACAAAGTGAAAACGTTGCATTGCTAACAATTTCATTGTGCAATCTTTCAGTAACGACAATGATGTTTAAGGAAAGATAATATAGAAATAACAGAGAGTACTTGCTCTCACCGATTGATGTTTGGACACAGCATAACGCCTAAATGAGTCCTTATTCATTTCCGGTATAAGGCTGCTGCCGACTCACGAGTTCCTGCCACTTTATATTAAACATTTCAATCTTGCTATTCCACTCCTCGCATGCTCAATATTTGAAAGGTGCACCTCATTGTTTGCTCTCAATTCCCTGGTAAGTGTCCTATTCCATTCCCTGTATAAACATGATGCCCTAAACGATCCCGAACATCCATCACCTCGACCTTACCTTCGTTATTTGGCAGCGGTGACACTGTCGCTGCAATCACATAAATCTTTTCATGTGAAAAACCAGAATGTTGAATCTATAATTCTTTGCAACTCGAAAATTGCAACGTTTGAATTACAGCATTCTCCACCGAAACATCAAAAGGTCGCAATCGTTTTTTTTTCGTAACAAACAGCTCTGTTTTATCCCTGAGGTCGCAAAACTATCATTAAAGATCCTATTTTTTCATCATCTAATATGTCACAGATTGCTAATTATAATAAAATCGTTTTTTGCTCATTAACGTCTGAAGCAATTTCAATCATTGCCCATAAACACATTCACCCAATTAATCCAAAATTTGTTTGTTTCTATTGATTGTGCACAACCCTAAGCATTACTCATCACAAGGAAAACTTGAAAGACCGGAGGTCTTATCGCTTTTTTCTAGACAAATTATTCAAAGCGAAGGGCACCCACCATTCATCTGGATATTACGATACCATTTTTGGTATACTTTCTAGAGAACAAAGACAGATGACATCAGAAATAGTTAATTGCACAACTTGCTGATCGTTAAGCACAAGGCTCTACCTAGACTGCTATCAATGAACGCACACTTCAGTCATCAACTGCGATTTAAGAGAGCATCTTCGCAACGCTTCAATCTGTTTTGCGGAATATTAACATCGAATTTTTCCTTTATATAGTGCTGCTTTTGTGTTCAATAATGCCAGCTATTTTTGAGAATATTCTTTAGGTAACTAGTGCGTCTATTACTCTAGTCTAGAGCATGTCGTGAGCTGTTTTTCTGCGCTAACACATTTCAGATGACTGCGTATGGGGCAAACATGAACATTTTTACGTAAGTGGTAGGTGACCCAAACAACTTGTGGTCTTTTATAACAGTTTCGTGTATTTCCTTAGTCGAAAACCTCCATGCATTTAAATCGCGCTGTTCGCCGTTCACAACCAATCCAACTGTAGCAAGTAGGGAAGCGGCCAGAGAAGCTGACACGATATGCGTTTTTATATTTCCCTTACGCGGCTAAACAGTTTTGTAGGCGATTAACAAAAAATTGGTACGTGGACGGTTCTCTCATGTTTTAATTTACCTGACATTTGTCCTTTGGAAAAGGTTTTTTTTAATTACATGGTCGATGAAAAATAAAAATCTTTTGGCGAAAGTGCATGCGAAGTGTTCAGCGTTTTTATGCATTGAAATCTTCTTCTGAAGTCGGTTGGTGGATTCTGAAGCAGGCCAACTTTACGACGTGATTCTCGAATCGAGACTACTGGATGGACAGACACACGTACAGACGGACAGGCAGACACCAAAAAATGAATAAGGGCGAATCATTCAAAGAATATATTTATGCGCACTTCTTCCAGTTGAAACACGAATTCATTAATTGCGCATATTTCGTCATATGCCGACAACTTGAGGCACTGCTAGCTTGTCTGCTAAGCAAGACAGGTAAATCCGGCATTATTTTTGCCTACCTGGCTTCTGGATTTGTTATTAGTTGTTAGCAAACAGTGGAACGAATTAGCCCGATGAGTGGAATTACCGAGGTTTGTAACGTGACATTTCTTCTGGAATAACATCTCGTTTACTTTAATATAACTATTTCCGTAGACACAGCTTACGAGCGAAAATCCCCCTATGTTCTGGATTAAAACGTATCGTAACATACAAGATCAATTCCATATAGCATTATACTTTACTATGCATATCAACAGAAATATGCGTCTCACTTTGTTACCTAAGCATCCACATAAATGAAAGAAAACAATTGCATGGAATGCAAAAGACTTCCCGTGAAATGGGAAAGGAGAGGGAGACCCGTCCCCTCAGCACAATCAAAAGTGGAGGTCTGATCCCTTGTTGTGGCAGTTAAATTGTTGAAACGAAATAAAAATCATATCGGTATATTCGGCGGTTGCAAATTACATCCTTCTGATGTATCAAATCCTCCAAAAAAAAGAATTTTTTTCGAATGGTACTTGAGTTAGTTTCTACTAATTTATGAAAACTTTCTTTTTTTTCCACCTCTTGATTGGATTTGCATTTGTGAAATGTACAGACTTATGGTTGTGATTCCTTCTATAAGTTGCTGAATGGCAACTTAAAAAAAAAAAACAGAGATAAAAGACATTCTCCGATACTTTACGAGTGAAGCAGGCAACGGTTAGTATTTGATGGTGGGTTGTAATACCTTTTTTTTTGCAAGCACATTGATTCGGGCAAAAAAGCCGTTTTAGAGAGCAGTTTCAAGCCTGAAAGGTTGCGATTAAGTGCGGCTTCTATGTTTTTATTGTAATTGGCTCCACAGCATTTCGAGCATAGTAGATTTGAAAGCTTTCGCAGAAATGCACAGCTCATGCGTAGTATGCCTATAGCGCTCACCTTTCATCCAATAGATCTCAAGCTAACGACTGCTGAGGTCATGCTAAAGTTCATAACACGCTTCCCGATTATTCGTGCACGAACATATCTCAGTTGGAACCTTCTGAATGCTGTAATAATCACGGATGTGGTTCATGAGCAATCGCTTCCTTACTACCATGTTCGAAAGAATTTACTGTGAAAAGATTATGCTTTAGAGCGCTTAAGAGTAATTTGCGGATAAATGCCATCGCAGAATGTATTATTTTTTGGCAACAGTTGGGTGATGCTAGGCTTTCCTACCCTGCTTTCAACGGAAGCTGCAACCATCACCGTGTAACTGCAAATGACGCCATGTAATTTCTTGGGCCAGAAAGGAGTTTTTTTTTTGAAACGAAAAAGGAGTAATGAAATTGATCGAAGAAGTGACACTTTCTTAGGCAGCTGACCAATTTCGATGAAAACTGACCGACACGATCAGATTGTTGATGATTTTTTTCCAATTCGTGTCTTCAAAAATTTGATCGGCGAATCCGAAGTCGACTCATCCCTGCAATCCTCGTCCTCTGCACGTTGTGCTTTGTTGGTGTTTTCTATATTTCCGCCGCTATCACATTATTTTGGGCTGTCGAATGTTTTATGTTATTTTGTCTTCATTACTTCATTTTTAACAAAAACCTCTGGTACACTCTGACGGACATCGTTCGTCCTCACAAATTTTACCTGCTTATAAACACCATACCTTTTATCCGTTTGGAATGCCAATAAAATTTCACTATTAAAGTTATCTCTAGCTTCATGACAGCTATTTTTCATTTCCCCGGTTGGCTGTCGACCGTTATTTTAACTGGAGCTCATTGTCGTTGTTAGCTTTGTTCTTCTGCTTCGCTAGGTACACTTCTACACGGCTGAAATGGGTCATCTCACTCGAAGTAAGATGTCAACACGCTTCAATGAAACGTTTTGTTTAATTGCGAATTTCCAACGCTCCCATTGTTAGTCGAGAGTTCAACTATGTAACATCTCCACAAAATACATGAATAGTTAATTGGCGAAAGCTGAAAGTACAAGGAAATGGGTATGGTCAAGCCTGTGTTCCATACACATTGTGTGTCAATTAGCATATTATTAAAATTAGCAATACCTGGAAAGCACCTGGACAGCACCTGGACATTGCCTGGGCATTACCTGTACATTCGATTGGTGCGCTGTGCGACTGACGAAACAATGAAATAACATCATAAAAGCGCAACACATAAGAGTCCGTCATAGGATTAGCACTGATCTTCGGCCATCTCGATGAATTGCTTTTCATATTGGGGAGCAATAACGACATCGGCTTTAAAAAAATCTCAGCACTTTTTTTTTGTTTTCATTTCTAGTAATTGGAAGCAGCTTTAATGGAGATTCAAGGAAATTTGAACAGATGGAATTTGAAAAAAAAGGCTTTCGAAACAATTATAAAAAATAGAGAAATTGTTAGTACGAATCACTGCGAATTTCTTGAAGCTAATGGCTGTTGGTGCCTCAGAGAACTGCTTTCACATCTTCCAGTTACCTAATATATTTTTGAAAATGAGGTTTATTCTTGCAACGATGAATGATTGACACATTGAAATGAGGAAACATTACACTTAAATCTAGCACTCAAAGGATGGCGCCTAAAACTGAATCAATTATTTACAAAAATTTGCGTAAGTTTGCATATTTTGTCAAACCAACCTTTAAGAGTTACGCGATAATGATGACCAGTTTAACCGTTCCGGTCGGAACTAATCGATGTTGAATTTAAGTATCAAACTGTCCATAAACTTATTCAATACGTATGTGGGTTGTCTCCTCGCCGATCTTCCATTTTTATGCCTTAAATTATGGAAGCTAATTTAAGAATTTAGCGCCATGATGTGATCGCTGAGGCCAGTTCTTGTGGAAGCGAGAAAGTTGCATACATATAGTCCGGTATACGATATATACTAATCATATACGTTTAGTTTACACTATTATGATCCTAAGCCTTGCATTAATACAATCAAGGAGTTCATTTTAAGGACGTTGAACGTGTTATGACCATAATAAAACAACGATGTTATCGGAGTCAAATTTTATGAAGGTAACAAAGCTGGCAATAGGTTGAAGAAACATCCAATATAATTTCTTTATTCACATTGGCAATACGATTCACTTATCAGCCAAAGAAATGTAGAAATCACACATATATAAATCCGGCAAATGGAAAAACAGAGCAAAGAAATAGCGTGATTTCATCGTCGTCTGATTCGCTTTATTGTTGATCCATCTATGCATAAAGGACTTTTTGAGCATATAGATATGTCCAAGATTTTTGCATACTTTGCATCGATCGCATTTAATGGAACACTTATGAAAACGAATCCGGTCTAGGATTTTATTAACAGTCTTTAGCTACATTAAACTGTGAGGCAACTTTTGTGGACTCCTTATTATTTGTTGTGAAGTCATTGAAATGACTAGTTTGGTGAGGCGAAATTATTAAAATATTGTTGTAGTCACCCGATTGGCACATTTCTCTATGAATTTTTCATGAACGAATTGAATGAAATCTTTATTTTCATAAAATGTTATCCATAAAAAATACATAAATTTTTCTTGCATATTACATATTGGAAATTAATGATATTTTTTTAGTACTTATCATGGATAAATTCGAAACGATAGAATATTTTCGGATGTGATGTTTTTTAGACGTCTACCAACATCGTCACTGATTGTTTGCTTCGTTCTCCTCAGATTTTTTTCTTCTCTGATCATTCAACAATTTTATCAATAACAGTTGATCACGATGAAGTGCATATGTACTCCTTCTTGGTATTATTTTATTTACGCATTGAATTCGTTTATGAAAGCTATTCGTAAACCGTTTTTGTTTATAAGAACGAACGCCTTTCCTAAACTCGTCATTGAGAGCTTGTTTTGCTTATTCGCATATGAAACATATTTTCAATGTTCGCATTTCGTATAAGTCTATAAACCAACCTAAATTATATAGTAAATAACACTGTAAATAAACCATTAAATATACTTATAAACGCTATAAATGTCAACTAAATATAATTCACTAGTGTATCCATTTTTTCTATGTATTTAATTTTATTTTCAACGAAATTTTTCTAGGATGAATTGTTGTAAGTGTAGTAGATTATCGGTTTATATAAGGATCGAAGAAAATCTAAGATATTAATTTTTCCGTGATTAACATTAGTATGTGGCGTGTTGCAGTAGCCTTCTTTCTCATGCTACTTCTCTAATGGGATTTCGCTTTACTATAGTATTTAAAAATTCAGAGTTGTATTTATGACACATTCGTGGTTTACAGCGAAAAGCAGCACTTCCGGTTGTTCTGCATCAAGGGAATTTNGTACTGAAAAGTTTATATTTGCACAGTTCTCTTAGAATTTAATAAAGCAACATGAAAGATGGCGCAGTAATTGTATGAAGCGAATGACCACTAAATTCTGTTAAAATGACTTCATTAGCTCCATTGCTTGCGCTAGGGGAAGCTAACTTCGTAAACGTCGAGTCATTTTTATGAGACCAAATCTGGAATGCTGCCGAGCGAAATTTTGGAGGGCAGGAAAGAGGCGGGAGGAGGGGGCAATTGTGATCGGCTTCCTTAGGCGGAGAGATATTGGGATATATATATATATATATATATATATATATATCCCAATATCTCTCCGCCTAAGGAAGCCGATCACAATTGCCCCCTCCTCCCGCCTCTTTCCTGCCCTCCAAAATTTCGCTCGGCAGCATTCCAGATTTGGTCTCATAAAAATGACTCGACGTTTACGAAGTTAGCTTCCCCTAGCGCAAGCAATGGAGCTAATGAAGTCATTTTAACAGAATTTAGTGGTCATTCGCTTCATACAATTACTGCGCCATCTTTCATGTTGCTTTATTAAATTCTAAGAGAACTGTGCAAATATAAACTTTTCAGTACTTTTGCATTCATTCTACACCAATTCAATTTCCGACACCGTTCGAGTGGCCGAACAAGTAAAGAAATGTGCAAACGCTTGCACTTATATGCGTTTTTGCTGCATTTTACTCATCTAATCAATCGTTTTCATACGTAAGCAATAAAGAACCAAATACATCGAGTAATATTATCATTTTTGAATGAATCTGATCCCTTACGAATTGTTCTACAAAATCGCTCTTCCGTGACGTGAACGATTTAAAGTAAACAACTGACCTCTGTGAACTAAACAACCGGCCGAAATGAAAAAAATAACGTTCGTAACGAAGTAAATAACCAACTATTTTAAAGAAACGAACAGGGCGGCGTAAATTGAATAACAAACCAGTATAGAAAGCACACTGATTGGTTATTTACTTTGTACCTATCGGTTATAACCAACCAGTATAGAAAGACTGCAAATTTTTCC
>QEWY01000746.1:29130-44690 GCA_006503575.1 Baylisascaris schroederi | reverse complement strand
AGGCCGATATTACGGCTCAGTAAAACTGAGCAACATCGACCATTCAGAATTTGAAGTTATCTGACCTCTGTGAAGGTAAGAAACGTCTACGATTCCCAACTGCCATTTTGCTGAACCCACTGAACACAAGGGTGACGTGATGGCAATGGAAATTTACTGATTGAGAACGAATCGCTTAATATCTCTTCCATTCTACACTACTGAACGTCTGTATATCCGCCGCAGACTTTTGGAACAGCTTGCTCGCGACCGATAAGGGAAGTGCTCTCACTAGATCAAAACTTGATGCCCAAATGCGATACAAACTGCACAATTCAACGAAACTCCATCATAGCTCCAAACAAGCTTACCGCAAGAGTACTGTATAACCACCAACTCTTATCAACAGCTAGCACTTGAGCTGTTCTACCATGACATAAGTGGCCTCTCTAAAAACTCGAAGGATCGCCGACAAGGAGAAGCTGCAGCTTAGAAATCAGTTGTAATTTCTGGAAAATTTTTGCATGGATATCTCAGCGCTGAAATTTTTCGCAAAGGCTTGGGACTCTAATTTTTGCGTTCCGTTAGTCCTCAGAAAGATTGGCTCGCCTCCAAAATCCACATCATTAGATGTTTTAAAGGTTCCCTCTTCGTCAGCTATTTCACTGAAATCCTGTCGGCTTTTCCAACAGCACTCTGCACAACTAATCTCAGAATTTCTGGGTTCATTTCGGTCCTCTTTTTTCCTTCCCACCGCTCTGGACAACGTTGGTGTCGTGCATTCACGTTGTTTCTTCAAATAGACAACCCCTCCTAAGGACAAAATTAGAACCAAACCACTTCCTGAGCACAAGGGAATGACGGAGAAGACGGGTTCTCAGTTTCAAAGGAGAAGACACAGGTACAAGAGGACAATCCAATACTTCACGCCAGCCTCCGACCTTGCACAAACCATTAAAGACAAAGAAGTGTGCAAAATTACCCGGAGGAAGCGAGTGAGGTTGATCTCCGATCCCTCCTCGAACACGCGCCGCACTTTCATCTGCTCTGTTGGCGTGATGTATAACGGGTTGACCCACTCCTCGACCTCTTTTAACTGCAAGCGTTATCTGTATATACGCAAAACAGTACGAATGCATACAGCGAACTAAACAGCCAAGATAACAATCTCATTTGCTCGCGCATGCAACTTTGCAAAAATTAATAAATAAATAAATAAGCAAACAAATAAATAAACATGTAAATAAGTAAACAAATGGATTTCAAAAACCACTTTTTTCTTCATTGTAATCAACAGCACATCAAAGGACATTTAGGTAAAGATTCCAAATTTCATTTATTTTCAGGAATAAATATCGACCTTAGAATAACATAGGTTTTCAGTGGAATTGGATAGCACAGTTGCTGTTATTGCTTTGTAAGTTTTTCACAGAGAAATACTTGTACCGTGAGGTTTATACAAAGAACTGTCAGCACAGAATTTTCCTTACTCTCCTAGAGCTCATGCCCGATGATCAAAATGATCGCTGCTTCCTGTATCTTAGCATTGATTTTTTCGACGATAAGGATGCGCATAAGCATTCAATTATCTTGAATGCATCAGAGTTTAGTGCTTCTTACTTTATATGCAAAGAATATCGTACTGTGATCGGTAGTACCGGGATTTGGGGAACTTGTAGAAAAGAATTTACACATCATTAGCAAAGTAGGCAATGAATGAAATCCGTCAAATGTTCACTAAAGATGATTTAGTGCCCATGAAGAAGGTTGATTTTGGTGGGTAGGGTCCAGCTTCCTATATCCTGTCCCATTCTTCCCCTCCCCCCTCTCATCCCAACATAATGGAAGACGATATTCTCCATAGAAACGTCATAAGTGTTCACTGATTACTATTGTTTTTGCAAGCGAACATCCTTTGTGATTCATGCTGTTATATTTACAATTTTTTCAACATGAGAAATTTTTTATGCTTTACGTTTCAAACTAACGCAGTAAAAGTGCCAATGTTATCAATATCAAAGTGAAAATAAGTTAGATTTGCAATCGGAAACCATTTATTCAAAATACTTTTTTGCACTTTGATAGCTATCTTCTAGCAACACCTGTGCACCTGGTCGAAGTACAACTGATCTTCTGGTATATCTCTACAATTCTCTCATTTGGTGAATTATCTTGATGAACTCGTGGAATTTTATTCTTAGCGGAAAGTAATGAGTAATAATCTGCAACTTAGTGAATGAACATTAGACTGATATTTTATAAATTTGGTAAATTTATTTGCTAATCCGGTGATGAATCCGATGAATAATGATGAATCCCGGCGATTATATCAATCATCATTGGATGAACTCCAGTCAAACATTTCGATTCAGTTAGAAAAGTGATAAAGAAAATTCAACCGGCTGAATCCTAGTTCACTATGGAGACAGTTGGCTGGCAAAGATATACCACGAATAGAAACTTCATATTCATTGCACAATAGATAATATGTATGTGGCGAATGGTAAGGTTATTGCTTAGAAAAGAAAGGATGTGCAGTTCCATTATCTTATCGATAGGACTGATGCGTCGATGGTTTTATAATAAAAGAAAATTGGCAATGAAATTGAAAGAAACGATGGAATAGTGTGAACTGTAGAGCTCCTCTGTTATGTCTATAAACTTTAACATATGAGAAAAAAATGACCACATGATAAAAAAAAGGTTAATGAATTTTCTAGCCGATGTAATAAGAGATCGATCAATGCTTTGAATTGCAACTAAATCTTCTCTCATGGGGTCATCTTGGTTTCTCATTCTCAAATTTATTTTTCCACTAAAAAAAAGCAAATTTTCGGAATTTGTTTTTATCTTTCAAAACTGTATGATTCGGCGTGAAAATTAGCTTAGTCTCGATAAGCATATAATTAATTCTATGACACTCAAAAATCCCGTGAAAATTGCAAATTACTGTAAGTGAAGAATTTTTCTGAAAGTTACTTAGTTTTCGAGGCATTTTATGATTATCCACATAGAATTATGAATGCATTCAAAAATCTTTTGTAAAAATACCAAACAAATAAAGAGAAAATTTTCCAAATTTTTTGATAGATTTTTTCCCATTTCTGTTGATAGTGTTGTTTTATACACTATGATAAAGAGTACCTGAATACAGATCAAAAGCAATCCAGTTCGCAGTATATTTGTTTGTGCAATTGCAAGCAAACAAAAGCAAATAATGCAAACATGATCAATACAACATATCGGTCAAGATAAAAACGACTCGATGATACATTTGAGAGCTTGCGATACCCACAGGGGAAACAACTGCTATAAAATTTCCCCTCAAGAGTTTTTACTCTTACCTCATTTCAACTGTCTGTGAATGATTGGCCAAACTCATTATTGGAGTAACTGTTGGTAGCGTGCTTGTGTCTTAGTTTTCGGTATATTAGTGAAGCAAATTTGCAGATGAGGTCATTCACAAGTCCTCTTTCTTGTTTGATTGCAATTTATCTGGCTGGTCGATTGTTTGCTTTCTAGACTTTTCTTGAAATAGGAAAAAAATTTTTCTTTATTTTGCATCAGTAGAACTACAGATCGATGATTTGGATGTTTCTTTAGCACTAAGACGGTGTATGAAGTTGTTCCTTATTGTTGATTCATTCGAACTAACATATTTAATAGAGTTTCATGAGGTGTTTACTAAGTTACTTAATTGCTTGGCTAAGTAATTATAGTATTTTTAGCAATGAGCTAATTTCTATAGATTTCAAGTGATGAGTGCAACTTTCGATGTAAATTTATACGTGAATTGGGGAGCTTATATTGACGTTTGTTTGATTTGTGATTAGAGTTTAAGAAACACTTTAAACACTCACGTTTATCGTTTCTTATCATCGACGATCATCGTTGCTGACTAACACTCGCTATCTATACAATAATAATTTCCACCTCATTTCTCTCAAAACTAATTATTCAACTCTAAATACTTTGATATTAATAAAATTACTTACTTTATATATCCGTATCCTAATTGAGCTAATTACAAATTATATTTTTCAATGTCTATTTCAGTATCTCATTAAAAAGCATTTCGATTATTCACCACTGTTGCATTACTTATTTGCATTCATTTTTATTTTCTCTCATCCTAAGCAACAGTTACCTTAACGTAACTAGGTAACGATTGTATGAACGTTTACCTTTGTCTTGACTCCCAATTGAAGCATCCGTTACCTTTATGACTTGATTACATTGATTTGAGTATTTATAACCATAGGACTTCAAGTGCGAAGAGCAAAAATGGGGCGAACATTGACTTTAAAGGCAAAGAAGATAGATGGCACAACACGTGTAATTTCTAGCAAAAATATTTTGCGTAAGTGGCGAATTTCGATCGATAAGTGCGAGTTCTAATGGAAATTTATTCATGAATTGGAGTTTATAGTGCCTTCAAAGTTTTCGAAAAATTTTCATCAACAAAGTGCAATAGGTGTTATAGTACGTATTCATATGTGCAAATAAGTATCTGCATGTTTGTAGTTCGTGTATCAGTGAAAATAGGGATTTGCTGAATATGAGCGTTTGATCGATTAGCATCTGAAGATTTTATCGACTATTGCTTGTACTTAAAAATTTGCAGGATAGGCTGGATGAAAAATGAGGGCAGTGCGACTTTTTCTCTGTAAATTCTCTAATGAGGTAGAGAGGATTATTGGAGCGCGCAAATCGTGCTAACGTGTTTCCCCATTTATTGCAAAGGTCGAATGATTGCGCAGGTGCATAGTGAAAAAAAAAAACGGTTTTTGTGCATTTTTTACGAATTCCGTTTGAAAATCACATTACGATCAGGTCACATATGTGCTTGTATATATTAAGTTGCATATCTACCAGGTAGTTCCTGTCCAGGCGTGGCTAAAACACAGGTCATAAATTCACCTGCACAGGTGTCTATTTGCCTACACTAATAATAATTTAACTATGCTCGTTAAGCTATTCATTCTCAAGTGCGACCGAGATTTGCATGATTTTACGACCAGTTTGGTTAAATTTCATAAGTAGTGGGGATGAAAAAAAAAGAACAATAAATCGTGGATAATTTCTATCGGTTGTTAGTTCAGTTGAAATTTTTAGGCATTATGGCGCGTTTTATATATATTTACCAGGTAATGATGTTGTTTAGTTAAACAAATAGAACTGCAAAAACGCATTTTGTAGTGAGTGTTTTTTTTTCGATGTAAGTACCAAAGCTGCTTGTACCAGCATACTGGAATTCTCGAGATGAAATCTCGAATTTCTAAATCTTCAAATATAACCATCAAATCCCACTCTGATTGCATCGTATCTAGAAGTACATGCATGCCTTAAACAACCTCACCGTCGTTTCGAGTGAACTCATCGTGCCGAAATGCATAGAAAAGTTGGACAAAATATATCGATACACAATAGCTGCTTGCTAAATTCTCTAAAGAATTGCAAGCGACGATAAAAGTTTTGTGTATTTTTAATTGCATTTATATAAGAAAGAGTGTATTCTATTTTAGCGCATTTCATACGAATTAAAGTCGAGTTGCGTCAATGAATGAAAGTTTTTTTTCCGTTCGAATAAGCCTATCAATCGTTAGCGGTTGATCTTTTGATGCTATTGAATTGACTGATGAGGCTTTTGTTCATTCATTGTGTATTTTTTTACGGAATTTTCAAAAAAAAAATTTTCAAAAAAATTGTTTCATGATGACGTAACAATTGTGCACATATGCGTTCACATGGTTCTAGTCGAAAATAGAAACCTCAATACATTTAATATCAATGCACAAAACAGTAAAGAAATGAAAGAAAGCGGTGATCATAGTGATTGATAAAGTTGTAGGTGTGAGAGATAAACAAAACTATATAACGCTCAAAATTTTCCTCGTTGAGAAATCTTTTTCAAAGGTAAGCTAACGCAGGTGAAGCAAGAGGAAATTTTTTCGAGCAATCCTTCTGCTGCTCGAAAGTTTCAATTTTTTTTCGAACCACTTGGATCTCGTTAGCAACAACTGTTTAATTGACAATCGCTTGCGAAGCGTACCAAATAATTTTTTTTCGTTTATTAAACTTTTAACAATTGTACAATTGTGCACATAGGATTGTCTATTTCCGGTAGCATATTGAAATTGTGTTCGAAATTCTAGGCTCAAACAAGTTAAATTAAAAAAATCCATTTGAAAGATAATTCAAAAGAGACAAACTTTTCTGAATTTATCCACTAAACTATAGCTTCGTTTGTCTATTTCCGGTAGCATAAATCAATCATCAGATTTCCATTTATTTAAAGGGAATTTTGGAATTCCCAACTCAAACTGCATTAGAGCTGTTCATATTTTAAGTTGCTTTGTTCAAACTTGAGAATATTATGAACCTTTAATGCAAAATTATTATGTTGGCGGATCGCATACGATTAAGCAGCGAATTGTTAAGTAGATGATTAGTCAATTTCTTTTGCTAAAAAATCTTAATATTTTATTTCCGTTTCCGTTTGTTACAGGTACTGACTGACCTTGTGCGTTGCAATGCAAGAGCGCATATGATGTCGCCATTTTTGGCTTTTTTTTGTTTTTTTGAGGAACCTGTCATAAGAAGAGAGAAATGTCCCTCGATTGATTTTAAAATATTTGCTGCAATTTTTGCCGAATATTCAGTATTATGACCTGTGACATTTTTGTGGAATCCGTCAAAAATTTACTATTGTAAAAGCTTATCTTAAAGAAACGGTTGATGAATTACATAGAAAATCTCACATAGCAAAGGAGGATTAAAGCATAAACACTAAAATGATGATGGTTTTCTGCACGTCTGAGCAACAGATATGTTTCCTACCTTGTTTGGTGGACATTCCTAGGTGGTATTGTGATGTAAATATGTATTTGTTTATGCTAGAGATACGACCAGAAATATTGCTTGCCTGAGATTTTATTCATCTCAGAGCTGTGATAAAACCTCTGTTGATCATGTAAGGCTGAAAATATTGCCGGATTATGCTTCTATATTCAATTGGGCCCGACTATCAGTTTCGAATGCGATTTGGATGCGTTTTCTTTTGCGTTGCGGATAGGTGTGAGTCGGCGGCACCTAATGCGCTCACTCTATTGACTCCTACTTACCCGTTAATGGAGCTAAACTTTGTTTTCAAGCATGATGCTCTGGCATGTTTTTCTTCATCCCTCTTGGCTTTGGCGATAAACACCAACATTCAAATCTACGTATTGCCACGTTCCATAGTTTATGTAATAAGTGCTATATTTTAGTTTTTGGCAGTTTCAACTCGTGCTTTGGATTTTTTTTTTCTGAGGGAGAGACTTTCGATCGGAAGTGGTTGAAGGAAACATGAAGTGAAGTATAGTTGAAAGTATAATGCGATTGTGCTTTGAGAGAGTAAAAGACCATTGCAGTTACGATGTGTCGTAAAGGAAATTGGAATATGATAATGCGTAATTTTATGCAAGCTAATGCTTATTATCTTCGTTTAACGTATGAATAGTATGCTTTAATAAAGCGCCGTATAAAAGCATTACTGCTCCGAGTAATTAAGCAGAAATTATCGGAAAAGTTTGTAAAAATTTTCAAAGATTTTATGAAATTTTTGCTCATTTATTTGTTGCTGAAGTGTCTGTGTTATATAGTTAGAAAAAAAGTTGAAGATTTAGCAACCTAATTAATTGAAGCCAATAGACGACGAATAGAAATGGGAAAAAATAAAATTACGTAATGAAAGCAACCATTCCATTATTCTAATGCTAGTTTTTCCGGATTTATTTCTGTTCCGGTGAAAAGAACCAACTCCTTTTTTTCCGGCACCAGCTTAATTTTTTAAACGAAAATTCATTTCACTGAAATCGGTAATGGACGTAAACACAAAGTGAAATCATGCCCCTTTGAAATTTTTCGGAATTTTCCTCACCATCGTATTGTCTCGGATTTTAGCTATCAGAGACGATTTTTCATTGACGCTCTTTGCCGAAGATAAATACCCAATGATTTCTATTAGCTGAATCGATATAATTTTTCAAGAATGTTTCGTCCTTGAGATAATCAATCAAACAGTTGTTGTTTGATCCTCTAGGGTGGTCATCGTTGTCTTAACCATTATCTCGAGCATAACGATCGCTTGGTAAATAAATTCACCATTCTTTTCTTTAATGAAAAAAAACCGCTTATAGTGGTAAACAAAATAATATAATAATATGGGGCACACCTTTATAGGTGCACATCTACACGTGCTTTTTCTCCACTTTATTAAGAGGAGTAAGACGATGTAGAACCTAATGAATTGTGCAATCGCTACAGAAGTTTATGAGGGAATGTTTCGGGAATTTCCGGAATTAAATTTCCGGACTACTTTCAATTACATGTTGTGGCGTAAATGAGCTTGCAAGTTGGATGAGAAAAAGTTTTTTTTTTCATTTTTTGATATTATCAAGTGGTTGCTTCTAATCATTTGCGCATGAAAAGTTTCTCATTTTTCTGCGTTACTTCCAGTTCTTGTAGAGGGAGCTTTATACACATTGTTTGCTAGGGTCGCAACATTGAAAGCATCCAGTACACTTGAGGTGCCATCTGGTTGTTGATGCAGTTATTGGTGTTTCTTGAGAATCGTTTCAGAGGGTTTTATTAGGTATAGAATTAATGGCTCGTTCATTGAGGACATCCCAGAATTCGGACTCGTTTGCCTGCGGACCCCTTGAAAACTTCAAAGGTAACGATTCGAAACTGCAAACTATTAAGTAACGATTCGAAGCCAAGGATGAATCACTTTTTTATCTTTGTTTTTTTGTTATTTACGCGCTTGCTGATTTCTCTTGTGGACTTATTGTTTGAGTTTGCCGCTTTTTCGTTCGATTAGACTGATAGTGATTAGCGAAATGCTGAGATTTTTTCGCGTCAAAAGAGGGGGACAAGAGGATGCACCTAAGTTATACTGTTTTCAGCGGTCTTGACCATCGGAAGATATGAGCTTGGACGCCAAATATGATGTCCTAATATCGTGGCAAATAGGCAAATATGCTAACTGTCATGCTAAAGAAAATATAACTTTGTGATTATCTGCCACCAAAAATACCTATTGGCTAGTAATCACTGATCTCTTTTTCTGCCAACTTCGCCCCTCAAAATCATTCTTCAATGTGAATCGAAAGTCACCTCTTCGTCCTTCCTACCTTTATCCGCGTTTCATTTCCTCCCATTCCCGCACTTTTGTCATCGCTTCTTCCAGTCACACAGAACAGTGCCGTTTGAACAACTGAGGCTCCTATGACATAATTCATTGGTATTCTCTGTACTAGTATTTTAATTCCAAATTAGCCCTCAATTGCCATGCGTTGGAATATGCGTGAAAATATGAATGCGTAGTGTAACCTCGATACGCAGATTTCATCGGTCGGCGCTGACGGGAAGAACCGTTCCCTCAAAGAATTGCAAAATTGACCTGAGCAATTAGAAAATATCCTTTTCGACTTCGTGATCGTTTGTGAGCGTTAAACAGCTTGTTGCTTTGATGAGCGAAATGCAGAAAGGCATATTGTGCCAGGTTCGACGACAAACATTTCAACTTCAAATGCTCATATTATCTGATTGACCGTTTGTTCTGAGTGGACAAGCGACCATCTTCACTTTCTCTTCTTTTCTCTACTATTGCATCTTCGTCTGCATCGTACCAGCTATCATAGTCGAAGCTATGCTGTTACACGTCACGACCAACAAAACAACTCGTGCAAGTTGGAGGAGCCTTGCACTGTTTCGATAGGAATGCTATAGTGGTATAAAACCATTCTTCGATAAATATGAGGCGATAACCCTCCGAGGTGTTCTCTGCAATTATCAGGTCGTACTATACTTTTTTCAGATTTTTGCCTTCGTCTTTTGCTAAGTCACTTTCCGCATGAGGTGTTCATTGACGAGTGTGACTTTTCGCCTCTTCATTTCACCGTGCTTCGCCCAGAATTTTTCGAGTCCTCCTCATCTCTTCGTCCTTGCCAACGAAAATCATGTAGGATTAATTGGGAAGACTGAACTATCTCCAGCTATCTTCCTGTCTTATATAATTAGACTTCAATAACAGACAAATACGGTGAGACCCATTTTTTTGAGAGTATATTCCATTGATGCGGGTAATTATAATACTCTTGGAAGTCTCGAGCAGGCTATCTTCGAACAAGTTTCCCACTACTTTCTTCTCGGAAATGCAAGACCGTAGGTATGCACCGATATATGGCATGCTCACATGCATAAAATAGCATAGATTACACAACCATAGTAGGGCACTATGCAAGGATGTTTGCTGTTCCTAATCAGCGGAATTCCTGACTTTCGGAAGTGTTTTCCTCTCATAACGAAGGTACCATATTACAGTGATTGGTCCTTAACGAATCTGTTGATTATGAATGGAATTTGTGTGGCCCAAGGATGCTGATGAAAGCCGAGAATGAGTTCCGATATGCTCATCTATAATTGAAAATTTTTTTCTTTTTACAAAATAAATTGTTATTGCTCAGAAATATACTTGGAAAAATTTTTTTCCGGTCAAGGCTGATAAAAATTTGATCATTCTTAGCTTTAATATCAATTCGAAAAGCTTTTAAGCAATATAGAATGAATGCATAAAGTAACCGCAATATTTTAATAGAACCCTTAGCATTCAATAATATTTATCTTTCGCCATCACCATAGCAATAGGCCGATATATGTTTAGTCGTTAGCCTTAGTGTATTGGCTATTACTTTAGCTTAAGCGATTTCATTTTATGAATAAAACGGTCGTCGAAAATGTAAGCATTGATGCTTTACGCATTAATATTTTATGCAATTGTTTTCTGTTATGCAAGGTAAATTAGTTATTTGTATAGAGCTATTGTCCCTCTTGTTGTGAATTTAATTGTGTTTATTTTCGCTGCGTTCAAATGATGTTTTCTGCCCGTGTTTTCAACAAAACAATAAAATAGAGGAAGAAGTCATTGCCTGAGGGAACAAAATTTTAATGGGTAATTTTTATGTGTTTTTAGATATGACATCTCTTAAGGTTCTCATGACGAAACCCTATCTATGCTTGTGTATATACATGTATGCCTGTCTATCTGTTCGTCTGATATTTTCTACATGGAAACTATTGAAGCTATAGTTAGGAAACTTACTGAGCATAATTTTATTATGCCTGTATAATATTGGAAGTTGATTGGTGCGCTTAGGCGAATACAAATGCGCCAGTCGCGCTGGTTTCTTTGATTCGTTTCTCTGCTTGTTCATATGGTTAATTATGAAGTAAGGAAATATTTATTCCATCAAAAATTTTCCACTGATGCTCCTCAGTAACGCGTCATTTCTGACGAAATAACCAAAGAAATATGAAACAATTTAAACGAAATACGCTTCAATGAATGCAAAATAGATGAAGTAAACAATTGCAATAGCGAAAATTTTAAACTTAAAATGCAAATTTTCTTTATTTCTGATTATTTCACTGAAGTAGCTTATTACAGCAGTCAAAGTAATCTTCACATTTTGCATGAATGACCATCGAGTAATCTCGAAAGACCACTTCCATTTGGCAACTTAAGAAGCTGAAGTATTCTGGAGGCGTGTTCTAGTGGCAGTCATAAATTCCTTATAAATGCATAACGTTCATTCGCTATCACTCTTGAGAGTTGATGCTGCGCAATTCTATCGTTCTCTGATTTCTTCTCACTTAGCGGATCTTTCAGTGCTTTAATTATAAGTCATTCGAATAATTTTATGAGTTTTTTCTTTCTATCCCATCAAATTCTTTGTTTTTCTTGCGTTTCTCATACTATTACAAGTCTTCAGCATCCAAGGGGATGAGTGACCACATGAAAACAATGGAAATTGGTGTTTCATTCAATGGACTGGTCAGTGGGCACTTCCACAAGCGTAGCCTCTCTAACTTCTATACTTCCTTCCACTTTTCAGGATTTCGTAGCGTGTATGCTTCAACAATCCAGAAATATATCTGCGCTTATCTACCCTTTATTATGTATCTCTGAAATTTTTACGATCATAATAATGAATAATTTTCATTGTTTGCTCACATTTATTTATGTATCTCTGGAAATTTGCTTGACCGAAGTGGATTATGGCTACGCCATTTCTTTATGCAATTTCAACCTGAGAACCATTAGTTCTGAAATTATGAAGTTAGGTGGTAAATGTGTGTAAAGGCTAACTTCCTGCACTATATTTGATCTTACATTTCCATTGATTTGTTCTAACCACTTCAAAAAATTTTCTAAGAGCTTAAAGATGGAAAAAAAAATTTGCATCGATCTTAGAGCGATCGTTTTTTCTCCAGAGAAGTGGCGAATCTTGTCAGAGGAGCTGATCGGGCATACACGTAACCTCATCCACCTGACCAACTGGTTCCTGGCTTGCAAGTATATAATAAAAAAATATGCAAAATTATTCAATCATATTTTAAATGAACCAACCGATCGCAGATGCATCCAAAACAAAATGGATTTGTTCATATTCGGATCGGTATAGAATGAAAAAACGATCGGCATATTTGCATCTGTAACCGCATGAAATTTTTCCAAAATGAAACACGTTAAACGATTATGCATGCTAAACTGTACTCATCAACTTTCATAATCCTAATTTCATTGATTCTTTTGTGGAAATTCGTAAAGAAAGATGTGCACAGACACAATATCAACACACTACACTTTTGCTACGGAAATTACCCTAAGATTCTAAGAACGAACGTTTAACTGCCGGTTTGCATGATGAAGTTGGTGGATTAAAACCGGGAGACGTTATTCTGCATACTTTACTTTTCATTGATAATTTATATAATTTATTAATGAGGTAAACCGGATCCAGAAGGTTTTGTTTATCTTCTCCCTTGTGCACGCCCTGTCAATTGTTATTGCTAACGTGAAGTGTTTATGTTTATTGCCCATATTCATGTATTCAAATAGTTGCTTTCATAATCACAAGGCAGCTCTTTTAAGTGACATGGTAGTTAACTTATTTGCTCACCAAAAACTTATTGTGTGGGATAAATTCATTCGAGATCATAGCCCGATTATTTGCTTGCACATTCTATTCAAATGGTCAGCTTACTCATTTCGTCACCTTGTAAGGTAAATTCGCATATTAATAAGCTTTAGGCTGGGAGGTCACTCTCCGACTGCCGGACCAACAACTTCAGTCAAAACTTCCATCAGCTCAACTTATATTTCAGTACCTACGGGTCTAATATGTATTATGTTGTCTTTAGGTTCACCCAAATTTGCTTACTTAATTAACATTCAGGTGGCTGAAATGTTTTTAATTGTTGTAATAATCAAATTTACATACTGAAAAAAAAACACCCTGCAAGCATTGAATAGAATTCCTCGACCAGGAAGTTGGTTTGTGTGTTCAACAGCAAACTGCTGTTCGTTTTGTTTCCACCCTTTTTCGGCATGGTTAATTTCGACAAAAAATAAAATAAAATCAAAAAAAATCTGTGCGAATATTCAGTTAGGCATTTCGTTGGAATCACCACTTCTGAAGAACTCTCAATTCACAGGTGGTAATAATGTATTTGCCTTGAAAGTCTCAAAAGTTCACTATAGCTATATCGCATAGCTCCATTTATTTATTCCAACAAAAGGAAATCTTCATTGTCTTTAGGTGCATCTTGGAATAAGCTGGCAATTTAACAAGATCACAATTACAATTGAATCCTGAAAATATGCGTTTTAGCGATATTTTAGGGCATAGAAATCCATAATTGCACTTTGTCCATATGGAAATGTTTTGTAGAGTGCTTTTGGATTCAAAAAAATGTATATTAGTTTAGAGAATACCATTTTGCACAACGATTCGTATCTTATGTGTTTTCTTGATAAATTTTCCTCATCCCATCAGGAGGTATTTTGAAGATATCTTCGATCTTTGCTCGCAACTGTTCCCAAAAAATTGTTGGGAAACAGCTGTGATTTTACGATTTCATTGCTGCTGTTGTATACTGTATTTGTGACAAGTGAGCCAACATAAACGATTAGTCAGTTTATCGATCGTGGTCACGCGATATCACTTTTGACCAGTGATAAGGCAGGGGGAAAGGGTGGAGGGAGAGCGGCGGTGATGGATGGGAGGGGGATGATTTTGTTAAGTGTAAAAAGTATTCATTATTTCTATTGGCAAAGAACTTTTAAATTCTTTTGCGAGTATCTCTCTAGCTGCGACGAAAATTGGTCTTCTTTAAAAATGGAAATGCTGACGAATTAATACAACAGTATGAGTTGTTGCTTACAGAAAAAAAACTTCAGGAAGCTAGAATGGTGCAGTTCAGTAGTTCTGTTGTTCTGTTGGCAAACAAATTACTGTGGGTTTTTCACGTTTTTTCGTTAAGATTCTATACTACTGTTGCACGCGTCCCTCACTAATGTTTTCCTTCTGAGTTGACAAAGTTCTGTATGTTGGTGTCTGCTGATGTCTGTCTATCGGACAGAAATATACGATTAACACGGACATTTGGCATGAATACAATTATATGTATGCACTCACACATAAGGCGTAAAATGCAAATATTATTAAGCATGCTGTAATAGAGAGTGCGTCATTATAAACAAGCAATAATATCTCTATCGCTGTTGTATTATTCCCTATCAGGGAAATATTGGATTTTTCCTTATTGGTACTCCATAGAAGTGTTATATTTGGGATTTCTGTTGCAAAGCGTCATCGGGCAATAACCTTTTCTAATATCATAGCAGAATCTTTCGTTCATTCTTCATCGACTTTTGGGAACGTGCGGTCACAAAGCATCGTGTGAGTACCTCAGATCTGCACGATTTATTTACTCTTAGATGTGCATGATGTATGCATATGTGTATGTTGCTGTCTGTGGGGCAGCTTTAGTACGGCGATCGCCGAAGATGGAGGTTTAAAGCTCATGACATATACCAAAACTAATCTTGTGTGCATGAGATGAGCATTTTCCGTATCGCCTTTCAAATCGATCTATCGGCTTCAAAAATAGCAATGAATACATAGATATGTCTGTCTGTTATTGCACTTACCTGCTAATCATGTCTTTTGCTGATCGAGTTTGCATTTATGATTGGATGGAGAAACGAATCTTTCATAAGGAGTTGATAAGAATATTGAGTCAAAACATGGATGCCTTTTATTATTTCTAGGCGAACCGTGCAAATAATATGTCTTCTACTTGTAATTGCAAAGGCTTATGCCATGCTGATTCGTCTGATCCGTTTCATCGGAGTGGAAATCAGGTCCGCAGGAGAACTCAAATTTTACCCGTCAAAATTCATAGAAACTGTCGAGTCAAATAAGAAAAGATGCATTTTTTTGCGGCTATTTCTTTGCTAGAACTACCCTGTTTCTACGGACCATGATGCCTGTACAGGATGTAACAGGCAAATCCGAGATAAATCCCATAATATCCGGCGATGGACACTCCTTACAAAAGCGACAAGAAGTCATCCAACAGACATATCCTTTTTTGACGAATTTAAGCTCTGATCACTTTCGTTGAAAATTTATATTTTTGGAAGACATAAACTTCCCCAGAAGAAATTTGGCGTCCATGTCATTTGTATA
>QEWY01000746.1:6403-28702 GCA_006503575.1 Baylisascaris schroederi | reverse complement strand
CATCTTATTTTTGTTTATCTATTTGTGTTTGCATGCTTGTTTATTAGGTATTTTCAAGTCGAGAATCACAGGAGTTGCAGCTGCAAAATTTGATGAATTCCAGGTGTCCATTAGTAGGATGGGGGCAAAAAAGATGAGGTACTTCATTAGGAAGCAAACACTGTTAATATTTTTATAATGAAACGTTCATTACTCTTGTTGTAACGATCACTATATCCAATTGCTTATGCAGTAGTATTGTGCTCTTAAATGTTTAGTTCACCTGCATTACTAAAGGCAACTTCTGAATTGCTTTATTAGAAAAGGTTTCCGTGAGTGAAACCTCTGAAACCTCAGTTCCTCCAAAACTTTCAGGGAGAAGGCTTATGCGCCGCGACAGTTCTGTTCTAGATGTTTTTCTTTTTCCACATTCTCTTCGAGTGGGTTAAGAAGTTTTCTCTTTATTGTGCGAATGCAGAGAGCTTTAACTTATCTTAACTTACAAAAGAAAGGTTTCTGTTTGAAATGTTTCAATATTCAGAAAAGCTCCTCTATTTGCGAAAGATCTCATGTTATTCGAGGTAGTTTGGTAGGCTTTACACTTGCTGAGGTGTCGACGTTCCAGAAGAGATGCATCGAACAGCACTGAAAGAGATTTTAATTTATTAATGTTCTAAATTTGTGCTCGTTTTGCTATTACGTCACTACCTGTTCTCTCACCTGTCACGTTTTTATTGAAATCGTGAGAGCATTGTTTGTAATGTGTGTTGGCCCAATATCCTCAGCATTTAAGCGGCCATTCATTTCTACCACTCTAGAAATATTACCGAACCGCATCGGTTTGGCTGTTTCTTCTTATCTAGGCTAGTTCTAAAGTAATAGACATTAATCGCCTATTGTACCGTATAGTCATTTTATTATTATTACTTTCTTATTTGAATATCATAAATATTCGGTCGAATCGAAATGTTCATTTAATCTTAGGGAGCCGAAATCTGAAACGTGTCTGAAGTAATCTTGCAAAATCACCATTAAAATAAATTTGATACTAAAAGAGACGAGAGCATATCGTGGGAAGCATGAGAAAGTTTACGGGAAAATACATCAGGCAAAAAATATGCTTGAGTGTTTCAGCTGATTTGGCCGTTAGTGAAGACTTTCTGCCAAAGGCTCGTTTTTATTTTAATAGAAAAGAGGTCGAGAGAGGGAAGGGAGGGGAAAGGGGAGGATAGAAGGTATCAAAAGTTGCATGAAAGGTAAACCAGTCGACTGTAATGCATGCACCTTTCGATACGGGTAAATGTCTCCAACTGATTTTGAATTCCACTGATCAATTCGAAATTCGATTTCAGGCTATGGAATAATTCGACCTAATAAGAAAATTAAATAAGCGTTTAAATACAACCACGTCTCAGCGTCTTTTGTGAATGTAAAACTAATTTCGAAACTTTTTTCATGAAATCCATCAAAAAACTCGAGGAAAAGAATCTGAAATAGCAGCGCCATCATCTCTCTCGCCTAAAAAGCTCTTGTTATTAGTCATGATACTTCATCATCTTACTTCGCATTAAGCAATTATGCTATGAATATTATTTTATTTGTGGTTTATGCAATAGCGATCTAAGTCATAAGTCATGGACACACTCAATACTAATAAAGTATTTGCCACTGTTTTGCAAATATTCTCTCACGTCGAATAGTGTTTTGGGAATTCCTCGTTGATAAATAAATTTTGTGATCATAAATGGTCACAAAAATGATCCATAAGGAAAGCTGTGTTAGATGAAACGGAAGGCAAGATGAGGTGGCAAATTCAAAAAAAGAGAAGACAATGAAGTGAGAACACTCAAAGATGGACACTTCATTTCATTTGGAATAATTGTAGCATCTCAGAAGTTCCTATAAAAAATAAAAAACTTCATTGAAATAAATCGGATTTCTTATTTCGCCATATTATGTTTTACTTAAGGCTATATGCATTCTTTTCATAAAGGTATTTCAACACATCGGAAATAATTGAGAGTGCAATTTCGGTGTTTGTATCGTAAACAGCGCTAGATGGATGCCATAAATATAGGTAAAATGTATGCATGCATATATATGCGTAAAGTTGATCCTGCAATACTGAAGCATTTTTAGGACAAATTGTGATAGATGCATAGCAATAGAAAACTTAAATCCGGGATTGATGAAAAAATTGCATTAATAACATAATGAGATAACGTTGCATTGATAACATGATAAGATAACGTTGTATTGATAACGTGATAAGATAACATTGCATTGAATACATGATAAGATAACTTTGTGTTGATAACATAATGAGATAACATTGCATTGATAACATGATAAGATAACATTGCATTGATAAGGTGATAACACGTCTGAAACACTGATGCAGACTGCTTTTTTTGGAAACAAAATAATAGAAATTAGAAACAGAGGAAGCAAGTCCGCTTCATTCTGAATGCCCCTCGTGAATTTGCGTTGGTTTCTGAAAAATTCGTCTATTCCATCGAATGTCAGAAAATTTCGACTCAATCCTCGTATATCGAGAAAAAAGAGTAGATTTTAAGAACGAAAAATAACCGAATGACTGCAGTACTATCATCTCAGATTCGAGTTTTCTATTGCGATGACTTTTAAAATTTTTTCTAAAAATACTTTTGGTATTGTGACATCATGTCTAAGTCTCCTCAAAAATCGAATAGTTCCACGTGAAATTTTTCAGCCTATTCTAGACTTGATCAGATTTGGCCACACCTGCTATTGTCTTAGTCATTAGCATCCGTGATATGCGTTGGGATTATGGATGTACACCTTAATTTATCCGAGGTTTTCTAATTTGAAGTTTGTTCACTTAATCGAAAAAATTCGACTGCAAATATGGAGTGATTTCGAAATTTCGTAAGCATTGTGACGTCTACGTGTGTTTTTCTTCTGTGTTGCGCCACTGATGTTTTATTGGTAGCAACGATTTTGGATAACGCTATATGCTCGTATGCCTCAGTTGTTTTCTCCTTTCTCTTTTACCTTTTTCTGTGGGTAGGAATGGGAACGATTTGGGTAATTTTTTTTCTTACACTCTCAAAAAGCAGTAATTTGTTCAAATTGGGTCTCATGTAGCGGAAGATTAGAAATTTTTGATGATTATATTTCTTGTCATAATTGAAGATATTATTATCGTGACTCATACTAGTCTACGATAAATCATAGTGTTTTATCTCTATAAGATTTTTTCGCTGTAATGTTGTTTCTGTTTTTTGGTTTCTTTGTTATAACCTCCGTGAAATGGGGCATTTAAGTTGGTTATTTTCACAACTTTTTTTATTTCCATAATTTTTATATGTTGAATTTTTGGCCTATTTTGTTCAGTTTTTTTTTTCAACAGATTTTGCCCCTATTCATTGTGGCATTTTCGGCAACAACGTCATTCTAATCACAATATAGAGACGCATCGCTAATACCATTTGTCAAGTGTATCCAATAGGGAAAAGCCATTTAATGAATGCACAAATTTCCTCATTTTGAACTTCTCTTCTTTTCAGACGGTTTTTGTTTCTTTTCAGCCTCTATATTCAAATCATATTCCTTTATTTCACCCACATTATGTTTTTTATGCAATCCATGTTTTTAATCATTATACATCATACTGTCGAAAAAATTTTTTTTTTCAAATTCTAGGTTTTCACACAACTTCGAAGTGCAAGTTGCAAAATAAAACCTTACTTATATATAAATAGGGATACCAATAGATGGTACTATTGCCTATTGCACTAAATGTTGCATTACGATTACAGGAAATCGTAATTTCTCTATGAAGAAGGTTGAAAAAAAAATCGGATTTTTCAACTAAGCAACACTTCCACTATTGATGGCATTGCAAATTCGTTGACAAAATGCCCTTTAGAAGCTAATGAACCAATATTTGTTTTGGATTGAATGAGCAATTTTTTCATCACTTATTTGCATACCGTGTATTTTTATAGTAATTTTAGAAGAAGAGATGATATGTAATTGCAAGCAAACCTTCTTTGGAGCGCAACGATACAAATAATATAGTTGAAGCATGATAAAAATATTGCAAAGATTTTTGAGCTTATTAAAATATATCAGTTTTTGAGGTTTCTTTATTGAATTCTCCACATATTTTTCCGTTCATAAATATTTGCTGATGTTGTGCTACTTCTCTAATATCTATACTATTTTCGTTTTAGTTGCACTAATAATCTTTTGTCTATTTTGAGAATATATCATTTTTGAATTGCTGACGAGATGCAAACGTCATTATGTGGCACTAACGAAGAGGAAGGATGTTCTTTGAGCGAGTGAATATACCGCCCTCTATCGACGAGAATTAAGATTGATGCGTTCGTCGAGAAGATTGCTGAACAATGCGCTTATTGGCAGTCGTTTGTGCATTTCTTTCATCATTCGTTGCCGCATTCTACCACTAAAAATGTTGTCTTTCATTTTGCTCACTAAAGAATTTCCAATAACATAGTTGCCAGATACGAAAAATGTTGCTCAAAAATCCGCGCAATGCAATGACGAGTGTTTTCTTTAATATAGCAGAACTCTGAAATATGCATTGGTCATGCCCGATGAAGATTGGCCATTTTGGTCGAAATTTAGTCAGCGTAAACAAAATTGATCTAAATGCGCGCAGAAGTAGAGGAAATTACTAATCCCCATTGAAATGCTTTAAAATTAACCGACGTTCAATGGAAGTCTGTTTACCTGCAAGATACGTGCAATCTTTTAAGCACAGTGAAACTCTTTTCGATTCTAGTCGAGCAGGTTGAAGGTTGCAACATTCAAAATCACCATATAATGGATTCATCATTGCCTTCTTAACTTAACTTTAATGCTTCAGGAATTAAAATCAATAAATACGGATACATATATCTGCAAAAATCCGCAGGAAGTGTTTCTATGACTTAACTAATTAAAGCGCCTAGACTCATCTCATTTTCAAGAACAAATGAAGAACTTACCTAAGACACTTTCTGAGGTTTGCGAAGTAGCCGGGAAGGTGTTTTGGGTATGTTATATACCCAAACCTTTGTGGTATATAAGGCGCAACCGAAATCCGTACTATATTAGTATGTATTGCACTAAACGGAAATAGATTCAGGCAATTATCGCCATCGGAAATGGGTAGGCGGTCAAATGCTTAAGTAAATAGATTTCACATAATGAACTATTTTATTTCCTTTACATTGACCGTCATAATACCAGCCGGCTAGCGAACTGAAGCAAGCGGAGAGAGCCAAGCATTTTTTAAAATAACTGCTGCTAACTTCTAAAAATTTTGACTCTCAAGTTTTATTAGTGGCACCTGTTCAATTGCTATAGCGCAAACGAAGAGAGTCGAATTTTTTCTCGAGCATTTGCTAACACTTCAGTGTTTCAGCTGTTGCGGCTCAACCTCACTCGAAGTATTTTCGGAGAACGGAAGATCCGAATTTCCTAATTTTCGTTGTTTGGACTTCATGGAGATAGGTTGAACGTAATTGTGGATTTTTTCTTGATATTTTATTTGCATTGTATATTCGCTTGATATTTTCATCTCATAGATCGCCTGAAGTTGCGGCAATGAAATTAAGAGTACAAAAGATACAATAAGTAATATCCATGGTTTTCTATTTCTTCCGTTGGTTACATTTCTATTCCTTTCATCGTGTTAGGGATACTTGAAATTAGCGCGACCTTTTTTTTTTCGCAACCAGTTGGGCGTGGCCGGTGAACAAATTTTTTTTTTTTTTGAGTTCGGGCTTTGCACAATGGAATGTTTCACAGGAAATCTTATCATTTGATATCATAACCGGGTCAAGGTATAGTTCTTAAAATTTCCTTGGCCCAGGACCCTCCCCATGATCTAGAGGTATAATGTAAGCATTATTACTTAGGAAAGGAGGAATACTTGGCCAGTCGCGCCTACTCCTGGTACTGAGTGTTCATAGCCTGGGCGCATTTTGGAATGCATACTTGCGGACACGCCTCCGCCTGGAAAGTGGCCCTAGTGCGGTTCTTCTTACATAGCTGAGCGTGGACGGACGTATGGACAGGACCACTGTTTGGGAAACCCCGTTCACAGCATTTGCCTGTTTAAGTTGCTCACTCAGCTTGTCCAACTCGTCAACGTTGCTAGCCGGACAACGGAAGGACGATGAGCTTGACCTGTGATTAGGTTTTATGCTACCAGGACAACGGAAAAACATTGAGCCTGACCTACGGCTGGGTTTTGTAAGTATCCCGTTGCTCATCAAATTTTTATTGCTCATATCTGTTGTTAGTTTTCATAGTTTCTGCAGTAAGTATCCTGTCTTACTTCCTAGCAATTTTTGAAGCGCAGTCGTTGACCTTCTGGTGCGAAGCTCTTTTTTTTATCGTGGACAGACTAAATACGTAGCTTGGTTTACTGTATAGTTTAATGAAGTATAAGCATACTTTACACTTTAATAAAACCGAGTGCCACTTGAGCAGCCAAAAATACTACAGTATGAGTATGTCGGAAGGAAGACTAAGCGTCTTATGATATAATATTTATTTAAAGATGAAAATAGATATGATAGGACGTAATACATCAAACTGGAAATTTACGACTGTCACGACTCATGCAATTGGGATCATATGGAAAGTTTGAATGACAAAAAATAACTTAAATTTCTTCAAAAATATGTCTATTTTCAGAATTTCCGGATAGGTACCACCCAATCATCAACAGGAACTGCTTATTGAGGTGAGATGAATGATGCGAGCCGAAAATTGCTATTTCCTAATCAAAAATTCAACTATAGAACCTCAGTAATACTGCACACTTAACACAATAAAACATGAGAAATACATCGAAAAGACTCTTCACCAGTGCCTCAATATTTCCGTCTGAAATGAGGCACTTATTATTGAAAGATTATTGCGAAAAGAATTTTTTCTTATTAAATCCGCCTCTATTTTACTTTAAACAATTATATTCTTTCGTATTCAAGTTCTATCTTCGTATTTCTCACGCCTACTGCTATTTCATCACCCCACATCACGATATTGTTGCCTCTGGCAATATCCTCATTTCAGTCTATAACAACGAGACATTTTGGTCTTTGATGTGCTCCTTCCACATCATTAGTATTGCAGAACGCCTTAATGACGATTTTTGATGGCTCATCTGAGGCCATGAAAAGAGCATTCGTTAATTCTTCCTGTTTGCTGATCGTTTCTCAACCAGTTTCATTCGTTCCTCTTTCTACAATTTAAACGAAAACACGGCTTTCATAAACCATATGGCACTCTATATGAGATTTAAAAGTTCAAAAAAGGTCTTCTGAATGTGATATTTAGGCGATTAGTAGAGGTAGCCTAGATATTGTCGAAAAAAATCCGCATATAGGCTATCCCTTTCCACCATCTAGGTATTATAGGGTGAAATATATGCCGGTATTGCATACGCAGATAGTAATATAGAGATGAATATGGAATATATGCTTTGAAAACATAATGAACGTTTTCATCAGCTCTTTAATATTTCTTATTCCTTACTTTAAAATGGTGAACTAATTGAGTGTCTTGTCGCATTTGGTAGACTGTGCAGTTCTTTGGTTTCTCTATTAATCTTCTCATCAGCTGTCCGATTGACGATTCCTTCGAGTGCAAAACGGTAATAATAAGGTAGAAGGGATCCTAGAACGATTAGTTTTACTCTGCCAGTAAACTAATTGAGTGCCTGATTGCCTGATTGCACTTGGTAAGCTTTTTTTCTCTCATCGGCCCAGTCACAAGTTTGAACTTAATTCCAAGTTGAATTTGCGGTCATAAGGTGAACCATGTTTGCTTCTCAACAAAAAACACCATTTGTGTTGCGAAAGTTCATTATTTCTAACTCGGCATTTTTCCACTCATCTCATGCGCTTCTGCCAATCCAAATGAAAGTGCTTTAATGCTGTATCAAGCTTGATCATCTGCAAAGTGCCAAGTGCAGGGATGTCTACGTGTCTGTTTTCATATCCAATTACTTCGCAACTTCGAATTGGGAACCACCATTGAAGTTAAAACGAGAAAATTTGAAAGGTTTGATGAAAATCAGCGAATAAGCACATTGCGTTGATCTTGCAACCATTCACTTCTTCAAGGACTACCAAGTGCAGGGACATTTACAGGCAGGAAGTACTGTAATTTTTGCGCATTCAGATAGCTTGTCCGGTCATATGCTGCATATAGTGGTGATTCACCAAGCAATTATGCCTTTGCAAAAGCGACCTTAACAAACATAGATAGTTAGCTAGAAGTAGAATAGCTCAAATTGCATCATTATCGAAAACTTTCTCCATCGCATTGCAGATGCAATAATGGATACGGTTACAAAAATTGGCCACAGAATGCAATAGGTGTTTTAATGTTTTCTATCCACCTCAATGTTTCTGTGAATGCCACCTACACTAGCTTTCCTGGATGAAACTTTGTTATTGCGTCGACTATGCTTGATATCGCTTGACTGGTTAAGTACTAGAAAATAAGAATCTCTGGCGATAGAGCGCATTCGAGAAATAGCTGTTATCCTTGTCACACAAATCACTACAATGATCGTCTAAAACTTTGAAAACTTGTAATAGTTTTTTTTGAGGCATCCTCGAAAATCGAGTATGCCGTCATCCTGAAGGCGTGGCTTATCGAACAAGTGCATTTTGACCACCAACCTGCTTGTTTTATTTAGAGCCTTTCCACTAGTCACTGACGTCGTTTTCATTCGGCTTGTTCCTCTAGAGTGTTTTTACAGTGGTCATCTTTATTGCAATTACTTTGAATATGAGTATCTTTATGGGGTGGTTATTCCGATACTTATCTCAATTGTATTCAGATTTAATCCCATATAACTTGATTGCATTAAAAAGTGGGACATATGATTCACTATGAAAAAAATTTTAAATTGAATACAGCGTTGCTTAATCTTAGTGCTTTTATTTTTATGGAAGCTCCACGTCATTGTATAGTGCCTTCACATGTGTACAAATTTATCAGGTGAGAATAGGAGGCCACACGGGCTTTCAATGGCATGTTTTTTTTTGTATATTGGTGGTCACTTGTTTCTTTTGCAATGACTGTTCAATGGGATGAAAGGAAGTCGACGAGAATTTTAACTGAGTTATAACTGTGTATATCTAGGCAATAGTAAAAAGAGATCCATGCTCGATAATGATCACTTCAAACATTTTTTTAATGCTTTAAGAGTGTTCTCAATAGAAGTGGGAAAAAATCTGGCAAATTTTCCAAACTCAAAGTTTGCTTGTGTCCAATGGATTATCCTTTAATCGTGCATGCCATTGGAAGCGTAATACATTTGTATGGAGCCATGGGCATGCAATAATGAATCAAATGCATGAATTTCCAAGTTGTTTTTCCAAAGAGTGTACATTTTGAGCAATCATGCTGATAAGGACATTGGAGTTTTATACATCAAACTCATAAACGTATGAACGTCCATGTTTTCTTCCTGTTACTTCTTCTTCTATTGCGCATCCCAAGTATGGCGCTTCGTTAATGCATTTGAAGCTTGTATTTTGCATTTCTCAAAAATTTGTTAGGAAGTGAGCCATAGAGGCATTCGACGTAAAAACTTCACTTCGTAGAGGACCAAGTAGGACTTCATGAACTAACTTGACTACAATAACAAGGCCGATATCCACAGGAGAGGTTACTGCCAGGCCCATGAGCTTTTTTCGCAGCCGACTTGGTGCCAACAAATTCGAGTGCTGCTGTTTCAGTGTAGGGCAGTTGGGTGGCAGCAGTTGTGGTAGCTGAGTGATCTAGTTTCAATCGGAAAAGGAAATTTCGGCCGCTCCTTATCAATCGAAATTCGGTTTTGGCTTTTTTTTGGTTGTATTCAAAATGTGAGTCTCGTTTGATTGGCAGTGTACCTGTTTGTTCGAAGTTGATCTTGTTCCAACCTGATTTGTTTTGCAATCGAATGCTTCCGGTCACTAACCGAGAGTTGTCATTTTATGAGAGTAGGATTTCTCCGTAAAGAGTCATAAGTCGGACTCTCGCATCGCTATGGTGGTCTCAACGTATACTGTGCTGCAATATTTCTACTTTGAAAATACCATTTGAAAATAAATTTTGCATCGGAGAAGGGGGGGGGGGGGTAAATGAGTTTGATAGGTTATCGGTATCTAATAAAGCTGCTTCTTCAGATGAGCGAGCTACAAAGCAGACATCTGCCAACTACTATAGTACAATTTTAGTTTTATTGCGCTTTTCCAAGTACCCCCCTCCACCCGACCAAAGTGCAAGATCGCTATATTGTATCCATGCATATGTATATTACCTCAGTAATACTGCACACTTAACACAATAAAACATGAGAAATACATCGAAAAGACTCTTCACCAGTGCCTCAATATTTCCGTCTGAAATGAGGCACTTATTATTGAAAGATTATTGCGAAAAGAATTTTTTCTTATTAAATCCGCCTCTATTTTACTTTAAACAATTATATTCTTTCGTATTCAAGTTCTATCTTCGTATTTCTCACGCCTACTGCTATTTCATCACCCCACATCACGATATTGTTGCCTCTGGCAATATCCTCATTTCAGTCTATAACAACGAGACATTTTGGTCTTTGATGTGCTCCTTCCACATCATTAGTATTGCAGAACGCCTTAATGACGATTTTTGATGGCTCATCTGAGGCCATGAAAAGAGCATTCGTTAATTCTTCCTGTTTGCTGATCGTTTCTCAACCAGTTTCATTCGTTCCTCTTTCTACAATTTAAACGAAAACACGGCTTTCATAAACCATATGGCACTCTATATGAGATTTAAAAGTTCAAAAAAGGTCTTCTGAATGTGATATTTAGGCGATTAGTAGAGGTAGCCTAGATATTGTCGAAAAAAATCCGCATATAGGCTATCCCTTTCCACCATCTAGGTATTATAGGGTGAAATATATGCCGGTATTGCATACGCAGATAGTAATATAGAGATGAATATGGAATATATGCTTTGAAAACATAATGAACGTTTTCATCAGCTCTTTAATATTTCTTATTCCTTACTTTAAAATGGTGAACTAATTGAGTGTCTTGTCGCATTTGGTAGACTGTGCAGTTCTTTGGTTTCTCTATTAATCTTCTCATCAGCTGTCCGATTGACGATTCCTTCGAGTGCAAAACGGTAATAATAAGGTAGAAGGGATCCTAGAACGATTAGTTTTACTCTGCCAGTAAACTAATTGAGTGCCTGATTGCCTGATTGCACTTGGTAAGCTTTTTTTCTCTCATCGGCCCAGTCACAAGTTTGAACTTAATTCCAAGTTGAATTTGCGGTCATAAGGTGAACCATGTTTGCTTCTCAACAAAAAACACCATTTGTGTTGCGAAAGTTCATTATTTCTAACTCGGCATTTTTCCACTCATCTCATGCGCTTCTGCCAATCCAAATGAAAGTGCTTTAATGCTGTATCAAGCTTGATCATCTGCAAAGTGCCAAGTGCAGGGATGTCTACGTGTCTGTTTTCATATCCAATTACTTCGCAACTTCGAATTGGGAACCACCATTGAAGTTAAAACGAGAAAATTTGAAAGGTTTGATGAAAATCAGCGAATAAGCACATTGCGTTGATCTTGCAACCATTCACTTCTTCAAGGACTACCAAGTGCAGGGACATTTACAGGCAGGAAGTACTGTAATTTTTGCGCATTCAGATAGCTTGTCCGGTCATATGCTGCATATAGTGGTGATTCACCAAGCAATTATGCCTTTGCAAAAGCGACCTTAACAAACATAGATAGTTAGCTAGAAGTAGAATAGCTCAAATTGCATCATTATCGAAAACTTTCTCCATCGCATTGCAGATGCAATAATGGATACGGTTACAAAAATTGGCCACAGAATGCAATAGGTGTTTTAATGTTTTCTATCCACCTCAATGTTTCTGTGAATGCCACCTACACTAGCTTTCCTGGATGAAACTTTGTTATTGCGTCGACTATGCTTGATATCGCTTGACTGGTTAAGTACTAGAAAATAAGAATCTCTGGCGATAGAGCGCATTCGAGAAATAGCTGTTATCCTTGTCGCACAAATCACTACAATGATCGTCTAAAACTTTGAAAACTTGCAATAGTTTTTTTTGAGGCATCCTCGAAAATCGAGTATGCCATCATCCTGAAGGCGTGGCTTATCGAACAAGTGCATTTTGACCACCAACCTGCTTGTTTTATTTAGAGCCTTTCCACTAGTCACTGACGTCGTTTTCATTCGGCTTGTTCCTCTAGAGTGTTTTTACAGTGGTCATCTCTATTGCAATTACTTTGAATATGAGTATCTTTATGGGGTGGTTATTGCGATACTTATCTCAATTGTATTCAGATTTAATCCCATATAACTTGATTGCATTAAAAAGTGGGACATATGATTCACTATGAAAAAAATTTTAAATTGAATACAGCGTTGCTTAATCTTAGTGCTTGTATTTTTATGGAAGCTCCACGTCATTGTATAGTGCCTTCACATGTATTTTGCATTTCTCAAAAATTTGTTAGGAAGTGAACCATAGAAGCATTCGACGTAAAAACTTCACTTCGTAGAGGACCAAGTAGGACTTCATGAACTAACTTGACTACAATAACAAGGCCGATATTTACAGGAGAGGTTACTGCCAGGCCCATGAGCTTTTTTCGCAGCCGACTTGGTGCCAACAAATTCGAGTGCTGCTGTTTCAGTGTAGGGCAGTTGGGTGGCAGCAGTTGTGGTAGCTGAGTGATCTAGTTTCAATCGGAAAAGGAAATTTCGGCCGCTCCTTATCAATCGAAATTCGGTTTTGGCTTTTTTTTGGTTGTATTCAAAATGTGAGTCTCGTTTGATTGGCAGTGTACCTGTTTGTTCGAAGCTGATCTTGTTCCAACCTGATTTGTTTTGCAATCGAATGCTTCCGGTCACTAACCGAGAGTTGTCATTTTATGAGAGTAGGATTTCTCCGTAAAGAGTCATAAGTCGGACTCTCGCATCGCTATGGTGGTCTCAACGTATACTGTGCTGCAATATTTCTACTTTGAAAATACCATTTGAAAATAAATTTTGCATCAGAGAAGGGGGGGGGGGGGCTGTAGGGACATAGTTCTGTCGCATCTCGAGCAGAATTTGCGAAGATATGTGTATTGGTGTTAAGAATCATTGCGCCTTGAACATGGAAAGGTGTCTGAGGAGGCAAGATTCCTGGACACTAAGAGTTGGAAAGTGATACTTCCATGCCAATACTTCCTCTAAGGAAATCGGCACTTCAAAGTCGGTCTCCTTCGACCAAACAGTAGTCTATTTCGGAGCACGGTGGAACCGGCAACCTCTGCTGCGTAACCTGTTCCTCCAAACAGCAGGTATTCAACGAATTCTGCCATGCCGTTGCTATGCGCTGTTGGGAGCTGAGTTTAAATATTACATAGTTTACTTTACAACTTGTTGTAATCCAATATGAAAGCTGTAGGATATACGATCTTCACTGAGGACTATGCTTATTCACTCCAACACGCCCGTTTATATCGTTTTTTCACATCATTTTCTACGTTCCAAAGTACTTTCGCGTACGATGTATTCACATTTCTTGGGCGCATCCGAAATCCACGTGCATCTTCATAGCGATGACTGAATAAGATGTCTTGGTGAATCACTAGTAAACTCTGCTTTTTATTCCTTTGCATTGTTTTTTCTTAATGTTCAAATTTTATATGAGTCATTTTTAGCTTGTCAGTTAAAATTGGTGTTCGATAGCTTGGAACTTGTTCATATAGAGGTGTTGGTAGCGCATTTGGTGAAATGCACTGTTTTGGAGTTGCCTTATGAGATCGCTCGCCTTTATAAGGTTCGAACAAATTGTAAGGTCTCTGTACTCATCTCAACAACCAATTCCTCTTTAAACGATTCTGTTGCTTCTACAAATTCTTTGAAAATCGAATTCAAAACGAATTGTAGTAACGGTCATGCCAGTACAGGTCTGATCTACTTAGCTGTCTGGTGGCTTCAATCAGATAGCCACCGGAGATTCGGCCATGAAATCTTACATTTATAATCTATATCGTAGCCTGATCTCCTTTATCAGCCCGAAGTTGATCCATAAGATGAATCAACTTTTTACGGTTGCTTCTCGAGAAAATCATACGTCCTTAAAGACGCTTAAAAAGTTGCATACAATCGATCGGATTTTCGTTCAGCACCGACGAGGTTCGAGAAGTAAAATTCGCATCACGGTTTTCGCAACATAAATTCTTTTTTTTAAAATGAGTTTGATAGGTTATCGGTATCTAATAAAGCTGCTTCTTCAGATGAGCGAGCTACAAAGCAGACATCTGCCAACTACTATAGTACGTTTTTAGTTTTATTGCGCTTTTGCAAGTACCTCCCTCCACCTGACCAAAGTGCAAGATCGCTATATTGTATCCATGCATATGTATATGATGTGTATATCTGTGTCTGCCTGTTCAATGGTTACGGGTCTGTATCTTCGATGGTTAGAACTTGGCAACCGCTGAAGTTAAGAAATGTGGTAGGTTGAGTATATGCTATTAGTTAAGGTCCCATTCCACATTTCATTTTAATTTCGCCATCTTGAAAGAAACTGTAGGCATTTAGAGGTGACCGAACTTTTGCGCATATTTTGTTTTGATCGGTTATTAGTTTAACGCTAATTATTTATGAAGAAAAAAGTGAATTTTTCATATAGAAGTTCATATTAGCTGCAGAATCAGTTGAATTATAGATGAAATATTTCATTGCACGTTTTTTTGTTAACTCTTAAACTTATCATATCAGCATATCCAATACGCTTAAGTATAAATCTTTTCGCCCAATTAGTGCAAAATGAAAACCCAACGTTTGCCAAAATTTATGCAAGTATTCAGGCATCTTGCTTATATTTTCTTAATTCATTTGAATACTATAGAATATTTGCGGAGAAGTTCAGTCAATGGTATATTCTATTTAGCAAGCTTTATTCTTTTCTTCGATAGCTCACCGAGTTGGAATTAAGGAATACGCAAACGAACAAATCCATTTGCATAAGTACGGTCCAGGCTTCACATTGGTGCATTTTGCATATGCAAATTCGCAGGCATGCATAACTAAACGTTTGGTCTGGTCGAGTTCAGCAGGTCTTCACTTAATGAAGTCTGCTATAAACATTACTTCTTTTCGATGTATTATTGGCAAATATTTTCTTTTCGAATGCCACTTTTCTATGTATTATTGCAAATAAATGAAACGCGTTCAGCTTGCTTTCTATCACAAGAAAGCATTCAGGTGAACGGCATTTCTGTAAACATGACATTGTTGACATAAAATTGAGCAATATGATGCCTTAGCTGAGTTGTTTTCAATGAAACACCTCTTCGGTGGTTGCCCTCTCTTTGGTTTCAATTTTCATTTGTCCTACAAAATGAGTTAAACAAATTTCTTTTTCATGTGTGAAATCGTTTCCAAATTTTTTGCTATTCATGAAATCGTTTGAAACTTTTTTTTCCATCGTTTGCAATCCATAAAATTCAGCTTTTTTTTGAAAGAGAGTAATGAATTTTTCACAATATTGCAAATTTCTTTTTCCATTTCACTGGCTTCTCATGATGAATAATTATAAGATATTACTGCAAGCAAGGAAAAAAAAGTAAGTTTAGCGATTATTCCCATAAAATTCAATTGCGTTCTCATCGTAAGCATTACAATGTTGTATGATACTTCATCAGTTTCTTTTATAATTTTTACAAATTCTTCTCAATTTTCCCTCGCGTATTTTTACTTTTTTTATATCTCAAGATGAATATTTCTATATTGCATTATTTCATGAAATATTTAAGCAGCATTCAAATATTTATCTTTTATGATATAAGCTTTCTCATCATTCACCCGATTGAGCGTCGTCCATTCCATAGGTCAGGAGAAGCCAAGGTGTAGCAACGATTGCAAATTCTCCAGAAGATTTACTTTCTTCATAAGGTTCGTGCCACGCAACTCTCAGCTTTTTTAATTGTTTCGTCTCTCGTTCAAGCGCAACTCATTGTCATATCATGAATTGAGTAACCTGCAATGGATATGATAGTGGGCGGATTTGCGTGCCTCGAGCAATACGATTGGATTGGAGTGAAATGTAGAGGATTTTTCAAGGAAAGCTGCTTCCATGGCAAAAAGATTCTATACTTATTAATATTTGTTGGTTCCTTGATTTTCAGGATCGTTTTTTATGCTCTAAAAAAGGCGGGTACAAAATTCCTTGAGAACTCCGAATCAGCCTTCTTCGAGCATTTCCACTTTTTTTTCTGTGAAGACATGGCTGTAGGTTCTCTTTCTCCTTCTTTTTCGCTTTCCCTTTTCTTTCTGTTCCTTATTTTCTTTTTTTTTTCTTTTTTTTNTATTCCAACTTGAGCGCGCGACATGATACCTTCTTACACCTGTGCATACTTATGTCAACATTTGCGACCTACAGTACTCAGTAGCCGTGTTGAATAGAGTTAAAGCTTCAAACATTCACTCTTTATACGTATTTTAGTCTAATTTGCGGGTAATTCTCTTGCTTTATTTCATATTAGTCGGCATGCTCTACACAGGCCGCAAGTTGGAGCAAGATTAATACCAGCATCGGATTGCATCACATTTCATTGCAATGCAATCCACTATATCACAACTTGAGCACTGCAACTTGAGCATTGCTTGTTAGGTGGTGTTTTGAGCTATCCTTCAGGCCCTCTCAACAGAAATCCTATCATTTAGAGGATCTGTCGACGAGAACAATACCACTCGAAACAAAGAGAATATCAGTCTCTTTGTTATCGAGACTTTAAACTATAGCTTAAAAAAAACATTGCTCAGCTTTAACAATCAATTCACTGAACAATGATTTCCGGCAGCAATCTCACCGAATTTCCTAGAGAGATTTTATTGTATGTGGCACACAATATGGGGATTCGATTTACTTTACAATACGGCTTATAAAGAGTGGGAATATTGAGGCGATCATTTCCTTCATATTCCTCTTTACTTGACCAAATTCTAGATTGTTTACATTTTTGAATGAATGAATTTCACGTGAAATGCAAGTTTTCACGTGAATTTCTCATGCCTCTTCATAACTAAGTGTAAAATTCGAGTTTTATGTGCAAGTTCATATGACAGTAAAATGTATCATTCACTAAGGTAGCTCAAATTACCTCCAAGATGAGTCGTTTCATCATGTTTATTCAGTGAAAAGGGTTATCGAAGTGAATCATAGAAATATGTATATATGACAGCCGTTGATGTTGTACATCGGATATTAGTATTTAAAATACATCAACGATAGGCACCAATCTTTATCGCTTCTTTGATCGTTCTTTGGTGAAATTCACGAGCAGCTGTCACCTATCTCAAATATAACTGGGTAAACTCTCTCTTTTGTTTGTCTCAAGTGACCTGAGGTGGCGATATTATTGCTGCATAAAATTTAAGCATTAGATAGATAGGATGCGAAATTCATCGTTTTCTTATGCGTTTAGTAAATCGAATGGCATTATTTCGCAATATTTGTTGACGTAAATTGCTATATAAGCATTACGTCGATAGTAAGTATATTCCTTTCGTGGTGATTACGAGGTGATCGAACAGTTTTTCTTATCATTTTGCTTAATTCTATTATTTTCGTATGATTCCTTCGTGATAATATGATAGGAGTTTAATTAATTCAACACCGATCTTGATATCAATCCATAATAATAAACTTGAAGAAAACTCTCTCCGCTTTGTTCGCCACTTATAGCGGTCTCAAGGATTTATTACTTCATATGTTGTAATTATTTTTTAAAGTTTCATCTATATTTTCGAATACTCAACTTCATCTCATATAACGTAAATTATTTCTTGTATGTATTTGGTATTATCGGTTGCTGTTGTTTATCTTTTTCTGTCTATTTCTTCCTGTTTTTCTTTCGTCTCATGTCGTAATTCAGCTTTTCTCAGGCTATTCTTCTACTATTGGTACTCTTCTCTGCGGTAGTGGTTCTTTCCAGCCGAAGATTTTGCAAACCTATTTATTGCGCAGAAAGAGGAGAAGGGAAGGAGGATGAAAACATGCCTGGCTTGCTTCATCTTTCCATCATAGACGAAGTGGAACGTACTGTATTCATTCTTATTTCTTTTCATCAAACAACATGAGCTGCGTTTCAGAGGAAGTTTCGAGGCGCACAACCAATAACATTCCACTCTTCAGTTTGCTCCCATTGAACATTACCCTCTACTGTTTGCTCCAATTGGCACTTGGCATACCCATATCACCTTGTGAAGTTTTTCACGTTGAATAATTTTTGTTTTATATGAAGATTTTGACACCTGATTCATTTAAAGCTATTAGGTGTGGAAAAATCTATTCGGTGATTTTTCTACTCGCACAAAATTAAATCTGCTCAGAAGGGAAATATACTCAATTGCTTAGAATCATAAAGGCTGCCACCAATTGACTTTTTGTCAAAAATTATTCGGCGATCAATCACTAATTTTATCAATGCAACATTTCTTTTTATGAGAGGTGTGAATTTCAAATCACACCCTTACGTTCAAGGACAGAAATGAACACATATTTAATCTCTGCAAAAATTGCATCGAACTTCGTAGAAGTTGTATTTTTCGAATAAATCGACAATTATCAACTGGCACTATAAGCACTATTAGTTGGTACTAAATAATAGTGTGAGCTGTAATTAACTAAAGAGGAGAGTTTATGAGGTGATTTTCAACAGTTCTATATTTGTCGACAACTCCCATAATCGAGTGCTTATTAGAGAATTTGTTCTACGCGTATCGAGTAGGCAGTACACATTTTCGAAAATAATAATTCGTTTTTAAATGTTCTATTTGAGGTTAAAAATAGAAAAACCAACTATCTGATAGCTGATTGCAAGTAAGTAATATTTGACAGGATTTACCAAATAATCAATCCTTCATTGTTTCATATATTTCCAGTCCTATTACTTTAAAGCATATTTTATATATGATACGCTTTTTTTTGACAGCTATATCGATATACAAGTAAAAATGTTTCATTCATGCAACAAAACCAGTTCAATTAAATCAACAATAATTCTAATGTTCACTTTTGTGATCTGTTTCATTGATTATGACGTCATCGTATGACGTCATTGCACATGTATATGACGTCATTCACTCATTTATTCAGTACTGTGTAGTTCTTTCCTAATTTTTCAGCTAAGTTTGCGTTAAAGAGATGTGCAAAATTATCAGCTGTATTAAAACTAATGAAGGCATGTGTTACTGATCCAATATTTCAGCAATTTTATTCTTCTTAGAATGCGATTGTGAACAATCCAATTACCGACATCTCGAGGCAACAATAAATCTGTCACTTTTTAAGTACCGTATTTAGGCTATTCTAGTAGCCATTCCATTATGACGTTATTTCGCCTACGTAACCAATGCACTAATTCGTTTCGTTCCATTTTGCATTCCTCTTTTAGTCTCGATTTTCTCGGTTCCTTTTTCCTCTCTTCAGTAATATTTTTGAATTGCAGTATATTTCTCTTTCGGCATTCTACAGTAAGATTTCGACGATTTTCATATCTTATGCTTCAATGGCGAGCTTTTATAGGCATACCTTACTTGATAGCTGCCAACATTTTAGCCTAATACTTGGTCTCATACTCCCCCTAGGATTTTTCATAGTACCAGACTGAAGATCTGGAATAGACTTTGAACAGTTGCTGGAGATTCTTTCTGGTCACGTGGCAATTAATCGAATGCCGTAGAACCGAATTAGTTGGGAAATTGTCGTTGGAATAAGGTAAGTTTTCGACAGTTGCAGAATCCGTAGCAAAAATTTCATATTCAGGAGTATTTTTACAAGAAATAGGTGCATCAACTTTGTGGACGGAACCACTGGTCTTTGAACAGTTGCTGGAGATTCTTTCTGGTCACGTGGCAATTAATCGAATGCCGTAGAACCGAATTAGTTGGGAAATTGTCGTTGGAATAAGGTAAGTTTTCGACAGTTGCAGAATCCGTAGCAAAAATTTCATATTCAGGAGTATTTTTACAAGAAATAGGTGCATCAACTTTGTGGACGGAACCACTGGTTTGAATTGATTGAAGAACACGTTTGCTTACTAGAAAATACCCTCCGAAATAGCCATCAAGTTGAGCATTTCTCAGAGGATTAGCTTTTTACACCGTCCATGCCGATATCGTTAAGAACTAAGCAGTTTTAGAACGTATCGTTTTTGGCGCTGGTTTTGAAAACTTATGACGGTGGTTTAAGAAATGTGGAATTGCGCTAAACTTTGTTGCTTTCTTATAATATAATTATAGGCTACTGGCAACTAGGCGTTAGGAAAGAGGATTGATTTTTAAGAAAAGAATTTGAGAGCTTATGAAACGACAGCTGTCAAGCGTAAAGATATCTATTTTTCTAGCCAGTATCCATAAAAGCTTCCGCATTCAATATATTTGATTCCATTTCGAGAGATGTTTAACAGTTTTTTTTTTTCCCCTTCAAATTTATATAATGCCTTTCGACATTGATGAATCGTTGTGCATGTTGCTTCGGGGAGTTTGCATATGGTGTATATTGCAAGAAAATTTTTTCTCCTAAGCTAAATCTACCATATATCCAAATGGATATGCAAATAGACGCGCGCACAAACATGTGATCCTCGTGATTTGCATATGGAAATAAAATTTGCAAAAAGCGTATTTTAAAAAAGGAAATATTTATGGTTCATAGGTGAAGAAGCGCTTTTGTCATCTATTCGAAGCGATTGCGGCTAAACAATTTTTCAACAGAAGAGCATGGATAGCATTCGTAAAACGATTCCATGACCATGCATACGAATAGTCCTTTATGAGCCCATAAACCAGCACAGAGCTCTTGAATAGGCGGAGCTAAGGCGTTAGCCGTGTTGGTTTCCAATCTGTTAGCAATGCAGCTCGTCTATCAGCTTGCTGCTTTCTAGCGTTCCCCCATTCACTGCTAGCGATCGGTGAGGTGAAAATTCGCGAAACGATTGTACCCATGGGGGTACTTTTTGCATACTCCAGGTGAGTGTATGCTAATTAAACGTATTATGATTGTTTACTAATCATAAAATATAATGAGTAGTGAAGTAGTGTTTCTTAAATCTATGGGTTAGAATTTGTGATCGATTGTTATTGATTTTATGCAATCGTCATAGTGCATAGCTATGTTGCGGTACTTTTAGAGATCAATAGTGATCATCGCCAACGATCAGCTGCGACAAATTTCTAGGAATATGAGCATTTAGTCTGGAAAAAATGCACTAGAAGTTCTATGATGGCATATGATTGGTTCGATAATGTTTTTTCCGCCCACGATGCACGTTCAAAGTGAGAAAAATTCACCAATCTGAAAAGGAGAAAGGAGAAAGCGTAAAATTGGATCGAAACATATGTATGCTCGGCAAGTATTGTCGAGCCCTACTTTAATGTCTTTAACTTTTTGAGCCAAAAACGTTAAAATTCAACGCGGTCCTTGTCATCTCGAAAGTTACCAACCACTACGGGGAATTTTCTGAAATTTGTTGTATCAATAATTTTGTTAAGTAAATTATCATATCAAGTCGGCCTAACAAATTCACCATGACAATCTAAACATTGTTTTATTGAACGAAAAATGTGTTATATAGCATGAAGCTTTGTTAGATTTAACACATTTATTCACCGCCTCATCGTCTTTTTTTTTTCTTCGCCCAACACAATTACGAATAATTCGCATCGCTCTAATGTGATTGCCGTTGTCTTTCTTTATATGAACCAGATCGACGAGACATCGTTTCTCTTCGAAATTTATCATATGCTATTTTTTATGCTGCTAAATGCATCCGCATATGTTCATATTTTCTAAATGGAAATTTACATGCTTCTATTCACTGATGATGAGAATATTCACGAGTATTCCTAAACGATTCCAAAAATTTTATTCTTCCTCCATTTTTTTACATCCAGTAATAATGCTATTGATATAGTTTTCATAGCTAGGCAAGTATAATAATTTTTATCACATGCAAGCATATGTTAATTTGATTGAAGTTGTAAAATTGCTCAGCTATATGTTTCTTCATATTTGCGCATCCCTCCAAATAGCTCCCAAATTATGCATAGAGTGGCGGCTATACAATGTGTTCAAGGTGAAACATAGGAGCAAAATATGTCGATATTGGTGAGTGGAATTAATAGTGAGTGAATTTTTCCCACGACCTGAAATCTTTTGGGGGAGGGGGGAGGAAATAAAATGCTTGTATTTTTAATAAAAAATTCATTTTTTTCATGGCACGGTTTGCGTCC